>CAUYQG010076904.1:0-18423 GCA_963574415.1 Tarsius wallacei | reverse complement strand
TGATCATCCAACGTATTACCACAAGAAAATGACTGACAGTGGTGGGAAACGATGGGGGGGTGGGAGGGATAGGGGAAGGGATTAATGGCAGTAAATACCTGTCTGGGGATGGGGGGACACTTCTTATCAACAAGGGTGCCTAAACGAGACATATTTGTGTACCTAACCCTTAACTGTACCCCTCAATATCACAATAAAAAAATTGTATATATAAAAAAATAATAATAAATAAATAAATAAATAAAAATAAAAAAAAGAAAATAATAATAATAGTGTGAGGCCAAACCAAGATTGCATCCTAGGCCCATACCGTTTACATCAGAGAGAGGCACAGCAATGGCTGATGTGGAGGGTTTGGAGTCAGACCTACTTGGCTTCCGCATCTCACTAGCTCAACTCATCAGGGTGAACTTGAGTGAGTTGTAACCTCTGTCCTCACTGTGGTTTTTTTGCTCACCCATAAAATGGGGATAAAAATAGTCCCTACTTAATTGGGTTATTGTGACGATTAAGTGGTTGGCTCAGTATCCGGCTCTATGTTTGAACCCATTAACACCATTATTGTTACACATGCTGCCCTTTGTCCTTCAAAAGAGTTGGGGTACAGGCCCCCAAGTCAACCTTGCTCGTGTGTGGTACCCTGATCTTTGTCATCCCTTCTGTGGGCTCACGGAGACTCATTCTGCAGCAGCAAAAGACATTCCTACATGCTGGGAGAGGCAGCCTCAGGATGTAGAGTGGAGTCACTATGCCATTTCCCTTGGGTCTCTGTTATCAGGGATTGATGGCAGCCCCTGCCTAGAGCACTCGGAGGTGATTTGAGGGGGCCACGGGGTGGGGTGTTTGCACAAAGACTGTTAAATTGACTTGCTCTTCCTGAATATGGTGTTATGGAGAACCTGAGTTTCACCTTCCACCAGACAGCACCTTCCTTGAAGGGCTTTAAGGCAGGAAAGGGCACACAAGGAGTAAGGCTAATCAGAGCTAAAGCTTTGGTCCTAAATTGTAGGTCTCCTGTGAGCCTGTCTGGAGGTTGTTTTTTTTCCCCCCTCAAAATAGAGACTTTAATGGTTTCCTTTCTCAGATGTTATTGCTTTACCAAGAGACCCAAGGGAGGTGGCATAGCCATTCTACCCTGCAGCCTAGGTGGAAGGGATGAAGGAGACCAGAGCATTATCCTCGCGGGTTGGCTGCATTCTGCCCTACTGAGTGCTCCTCTCTGACAATCACAGCTGCTGTCTCCAGGATCCTGAAACTGTTTGCTGCCTTTTAAAAGGAGGGGAGGTAATGGCTCCCCAGTGTGGCTAGCCCCAGGATGTCACACCAACTCTTTTGAGGCTCCTTAACTCTGCTCATACCCTTGTAAATGCTCCCTTCGATACTTTTCTCAGTTATCCCTGTTGAGTACACAATCTCTTTCCTTCTGGAACCCTCACTCACAGTGCGTCTGCATACTAAAAAAGTAACGATTCAATTCTCCAGACAAGAATGTTGTTGATTTTTAAAGAGACTTCCCACATGTACGCTAAAGAAACATCAAATTTCTTACAATGTCAGTCAGGTGAGTTATTATAAAACAATAAGCTGACTACCAAGAAATGTAAATGGCTAATAAACTGGAAGATCATCTCAATTGTAAGGAAATAAACCATAAGAAAGCATAAAAAGAACATCTAATTTTTACCCTCTCAAATTCTCTTGTGGATGTGTTAGGTAGGTTCTTTAGGGAAATGTATGAAGAGTCTAAAAAGTTTTGTTCTTATGAGTCAACACTCTTATGAAGAGTGTCCACTTGAGGAAATATTCAGAGACATAAAGATCTATGGATAAAGATGTTCATCTTAGGGTTATTAATGAGTGAAGATTGGCAACAATATAAATATTCTACAAAAGAAGGTACGTTAAAGAAATCACACTACATGAAGTAAAGTGGTTAAGCCCTTAGTCTCTGGCATCAACCTATCTGGTTACACTTTCTATCACTGTGTGTGTTCTGTCCCTTCTGATCCTCACCATTGAAACGGTGTGAGGCAGGAACATTTGGGAAATACTCAGTGAACATGAGCTTTTATAGATTTAAAACACTTATTTTCTGGAAACTCTCCTATATAGCTTTTTGAAAATGCTTCTGAATAACATTTGGTGATATATAAAATTATTCATGGTATAAATAAAAAACAAGGATAAATAAAAAAAGTAGAATTCAGTTATGGAATATCTTCATTATTTTAGCATGAAGGACATATACTAAAATGATGAGTGATGTGGTTACTGGTGATTAATTTTTTTCTTTAGTTTTCAAATTATATTAAGTATATCATTATTAACAAACTCCTTTTCCTCTCTCTCTTGTGTGTGTATGCATGCACACACACACACACACACACACACACACACACACACTCACACAGACGCATGAGTTTAGTTCTCAATTTATAACAGTACAAAAACAAAATCCAAAGTCTTCCTTCTCATCCACAACCCTCCCAAATGATCCCATAGGTAGTAAATCCTTTGATTCATTGCAGAAGAAATTATGTGCATATACCAGCAGATCCAGGTTCTTTTCAAATAAGCCTGTATTGATTTTATAATCAGAAAATTGTAGCTTGCATGCATTTAAAATGTAGGCATTTTTATTGTCAATCCCTCCAGGAGCAAGTGTGGGTCACACAGCCTGTCCTGACCTACCATGGGGGAAGGGAGCTTAGATGTCACCAGTGGGAGCAGGGAACAGAATCAATCCTGTAATCCTTGGCCTGGGATCTAAAGGTTTGGGAAGGACTCTAGAACTCACACATCTTCTGGCTCCTCAGTTTCTCCATCATATAAATGGTATTGATCTTAAACACTGCACACCTTATTTGGGGTCACCAACCAGCAAGAAGACACTCATGTTGATTCCTGAGTTCAGGTGTTGCTGGTTTCTTCTGGGCCTCTGTGAGCATTTCCACCAGCCACATTTTTACGTTCCGAAAACACAGATTTTCAGTTCTTCCCAAGGACCTCAACTTCCTTGATTTCCCCAGTACCTACTCCATCTGGATCTGGCTTCTTTGCCCTTCTTTCAAACCAAACTGAGAACATTTTGTTTTCTTTTGCTTTTCCCTGTCTCCCCCCTAGCCCTACCCTAACTTCCTTAGAACTTAGGTCACTGATTGCACAAAAACAGGGAACCATGGGGGTTGAGCACACATATTGGGCAATATATATAAAGTTCGTAAAATTAACTGGAAGCTAGGTCTCTTGATGCAGTTCCCTACTCACTGAACTCATGTGACTTGAGCAAATCACTGGCACGCTTGAAGTTTTGTTTGTTCTGTGTGCAAAAAGAGAACACTGCATTGTCTTTGGTTCAAGTGGTTAAGGATGCATGAACTCTAGAGAATCTTCCATCTTTTGACTACGGAGGATAGGTGTAATGAACAATTCACAGCAGTGTTGGAACCAAGAGTTCCTGACTTATGGGGAGGGTTGAAGAATTTCCCTGGAGCACATGTGACCAACAAGCTGGGGTAAAATGGCAGAGGCAGTCTGTCCCTTCTCCCTTTGGATACAATGCCAAGTTTTCATCCATAAACTCACAAGCTCATGCTTCTGTTTAGAGTGTGTGTGTGTAGCACAGATTCAAGGTCAGAAAGATAGAGCTGGAGTCCTTGCTCTTTTATTCACATGTGAAATGACCTTGGAAAAGTCTCATGTGGTCAGGCCTCAGTGTATACTTCTGTTACATGGGTATAATCTTCCTTTCTTCTCTGGACAGCTGTCGTGACAGTAAGATGAGGTAATTGCAGCAAAAGTACTTTGCAGACACCATAATGTTAGGAAACTGTATGGCAACTTCTGAGTCCAGGGATAAGAAAATAAGCTTTTAAGTGGTGAAAATGAAAAAATTCCTTTCTTCATTTATTTATTCAATAAACACGAAACATGTATTCAGTCCTATTATATGCCAGGGAGTTTCTTAAGAACTTGACAAATATTGACACATTCACATTCTCCTAATCACACAGTGATAAATATACAACTATTGTCCCTTTCCCAGATGAGAAAATTGGTAGAGAGATTAAGTAGCTTGCCCAAAGCCACATAGCTAGTAAGTGGCAGAGTCAGGATTTGAACCCAGGCAGTTTGGCTATAGAGCCCATGCTCTTTACCATTCCATCACACTACTTTCTTCGCTTGTGATGTTTGGTATAATAAAGATAACATGAGACATAACACAGGGTGATTGTGAATCTTAGCCCTGCATTTAGTTGTGTGGTCTTGGAAAAGTTAATTAACTTCTCTGAGCCGTGACTTCCTTATATACAAAATGAGAATAAATGCTCATATCAGACAGTTTTGCAGAGGTTAAATTGAGGCACATTGTCTGGTACACACAGGCACAATGAGGTTCACAGGGAATGTGAGCTAGATTTGCATGCAAGGCTTTATCTGAACTCAGCCTCAGTCACTTACTTGGTTTCTGGTTAATTTCATACTCTGCCCACCAGCATCCTGGTGACTGCCTATGAACACCACATTCTTCATTGTGAGGAACCCTGCATGTACCCGTTTGACACTCTCAGGGTGCCTGACTTGCAGACTGAGGTAGGGAAGCTCTTGTACACATGCCTGGGCTCGTTCAAAAATTACAGTTTTTTAGGCCCAAGGAGCCAGTTTTCAGCTCCAAATAGCAAACGTGGTCCCACACTTTTCTGTCCACCTCCCCCTCCAAAAACTTGCCAGTTAATTTTAGGGTTGAGAGAGGCTCTGATGAGGGCCTACCAACGTGGGGTTAAGGTTACCAATGGCCTCTGCCTCTGGTCAGACTCGCTGGGAAGAGCAGCAGTCACTTCCCGAAGCTCAGTGGGGGCAGGAGCTGGGCCAGGGCAGTGGGCAGTGGTTGGGCACAACATTTCCAAGATGCTGGGAGCCCCGCCCCGACCGATCAGACCCACAGCCCACGATTTGCAAAAGAGACACTGGCTTTTATCAGGCATAGCCTGACACGGTTATACTTTTCATATCATTTTAACTCTAACGGTGGCCTGGTAGTTACTACTGCAAAAACCTGGCCATGGGTCTGCCTTACCCGAGGCCCCTTTAAAGGATAAATGCTGACAGATTATCTCAATAATAGAGAAAAAGTCTAGTCACAGTTCTTTATTCTCCATTAAAGGTCTCACAAACCATGTATTGATTTTTTAAAGAAAAGAAATTGGAAGAAGCATGTACCAATTAAGAATAAAACTAACAATTTATTACCCTCAGATCTTTAAGGCTAACAGAGAGTAGAAACACACTTGCTCCCCCCACCCACACCATATTGAGACATGATAATTAGGCAACTATGTAAATAACCTTACATTAAAACCTGAGACAGACTGCGGTGCTCAGACTTCTGTTCTAGATCATAAAGATTAGTCACTGCTCCTGGTTCTCTGAACTTTGCAAACCTAGAAAAATTGTTTCTTTCTCCTCTCTTTTGCTTTGAACAGGCTGGTCATAAAGCTTGTCTTCTTACCTGTTTGCATGTTTATTGAATGAGCTCTGGGAAATCTCAACCACTTATGTGTTCCACAAGCCTTGATTGAGCACAATGTGTTGTTCTCTGTATTAGATGGTGAACTGTGCTACAGAGAACTAGTGAGCAGAAAAAGGGGACACTGGGAATTTTCAGGACTGTAACACTAAGGCAATAACACATTTTTCACTAAGGTAGAAACCAAAAACAAGGAAAATATTTCAGTACTGACCTGCCATGCACATGTGTGACCAGGTCATCACATCTTCTTTGCGTGTGCTATGATTCTGTGCTCAATAAATGTTTGTTAAATATGTAAATTTCTCCCTTCATCTGAAAGGTAAGCGCCACCAGGGCAGGGATTGTGTGTGTGTGTGTGTATGTGTGTTTGGATACAAGGTGTCACTCTATTGTTCAGGTTGGAGTGCAGTGGTGTGATCATAGCTCGTTGCAAACCTCAGACTCCTGGGTTCAAGTGATTCTCCTGCCTTGGCCTCACCAAATGTTGGGATTATAGTCATGAATTACTTTCAGTCAATTGTGTTTTTTACTGATGCATACCACACAGTAAGAACTGTGCCTGACACATAGCGGGCCCTCAGTTAATATATGTTGAATGAATAAACAATCGTCTTCAGCTCATAGGTTTGTTTAACAATCAAAATTTTTTCCCCAAAACTTACTTTAAGTCAGGAACTGAACTAGGCTTTGGAAACTCAGTAACAAACAAGACTGATCTTTCAGATACGAGGATGAGAGGGAGTTGATAATGCTAGGGGGCCTTTGAGATACCGTATTGGAGAATATGGTGGAATGCCTCACCAAGTCCGGTGGAATAAAGGAATGGTACTTAGGTAAAGAAAGGACTAGGATGAAGTGGGCAATCCAGTACCCGAGGCTGGAAGAGGAGGCCTATTGATTGGAGGTATGCCTAGAGTGAGAAGCAGGGAGTGGTGAGATGAGGCTGGGAGAGCAAGCAGAGGCTGAATTGTGCAGAGCTTCATACAAAAGTTCGGATTTAACTCTAAAGATGGCATGAAGCCACTGAAGTGCTTCCAAGAGGTCCAACGAAGGAAAATATGTGTTTCAGAAAGCTCACTTTGGTTGCTGTGTTAGGGTGGATTTAAAAGGGAGAGCCCAGGCCGAGAAGCAGAGAGGATGCTCTCCTTCAGCCTAGGGGAGCTGTGGTAGAGACCTGGATCAGAGTGCATAGGCTGGGAGCTGAAAGAACTGGAGGGATGTGTGATATTTAGAAGGAAGGACTACCTAGGGCTGGTTTGAGAGAGGATGTACTAATGGGTGACTCTGAGGTATCTGGTTTGGTCGACGGGGTCAATGGATTGAAATAGTTCAGGTGCAGTGTGGGAGAGAAAATTGACATGGAGTCCACATGTACACCTTGGGAGACTGAGAGGTTTATGGTCCCATTGAAATACTTCTTCAGTTTACTTTGAAGGCACATGGGTGAGAAGAAGGAAGAAAAGCAATTTAAAAAGTTGTGTTGACATGAATGCACATCCTCACCATACATCTGGAGGTAAAGGGCAGGATTGGTGTCCTGGGTTATGCAAACAGGTTGTGTACTTTGCTCGAATTCAAGGACTTTTATCCAAATCTCCATATGACCCTGAAAGAATAATCTAAAACACAGTCAGCCCTCTGCATCTGTGGGTTTCGCATCTGTAGATTCAGCCAACTGCAGACTGAGAATATTTTTTTAAAAGGTGGCTGAATCTGTATTGAATATATAGAGACTTTTTTTGTGTTTTTTTTAGTCCCCAAAACAATACAGCATAACAACTATTTAGATAGAATTTATATTTTATTAGGTATTATAAGTAATTTAGAGATGATTTAAAGTATACTGGATTATGAGAATCGGTAATATGTAAATACTATGCCATTTCATCACATGGGAATTTGTTATCTTTAGGGGTCCTGGAACAAATCCCCGAGAATACGAAGAGATGACTGTATTCTCTTGGATAGTCTCTAATGCTATGAATATCAATCCTTTTCTGGTGGCTGAGAATGGAGTGGATAAGAAAATAATTGAGCTTACCATATTTTTCAGTACACTGAACTTCTCCTTGCTTTTTGTATTTTTACATTTTGTCACCTAACATTCTCCAAAAGGCTTTATTTAAATTTGGAAGTACAATATTATGAAGCACGATATCAATACTGCACAAGGAATAACCACACAATAAAAATTCATTCATTCATTCATTTACCTATCCATCCACTAGTCAAGTGGTTTTCAACTGTAAAGTTTTTGGTAATTCATGTTGGGTGGGGCCCAGGGTTTGGTACTTAATTAAAGCTCTCCAAGTGATTGTAGTGTGCAACTAAGTTCCATGAAGGCAGGGACCATGTCTCTGTAATCTCTGCCACGTTTCCAGTGCCTCGGGCAGTGTTTGGCACAGGAATAGTGCTCAATTAATATTGGTAGGATATATTAATTATGCAAACATCTAAGGTGTATTAAAGCATTGCCAGGTTTTCTGCAATTGATGACAAAGATTATCTTGTATTTTCTACAGATAACCATAGGGTCTCATGGTTCAGGAAATTAATTACTACTGAACCACACACTGGAATGGGGATAGGAGATGCCATTTTTAAAATCCTTTCAAGCATTTTATTTTCAGGTGTTCTTTCCTATTTACTGTCACCTATGGCCTTTGGACTGCCCATGACTGGGGACTGATTCTTGACCCAGCAAGACGCAGACACAATGCTCTCTAATTGGGGAAGATGTCTGTAACTGTTTCATTGTGCCAAGACCCCATGTACAACCCCCAGGTACCACACCTGGCCCCTCCATCACTTAGAACTAAAATGTGGAAACTTGGCCTGAGTTGTAGCTGGTAGACTTGATCTGTAGCTGGAAGACTTGTTTCAGGCACTGCTCCCTTTGCCTCTATAATGTCTTGAATATGCCTATTTATTCCTTGCTTCATTCCTCACCCTGTGGCCCTGTTGCTGTGAACCTAGAATACTTGGAGGCCCAATCTTTCCAAGCTATGGAGAGGGTTGCCATAGTTCCCTTGGTCTACAAGATTGTCTAGCTGATGCAGCAGGAGTTTATTTCACTTGACTCCAATTTAAGTGTCCTGAGCCCCTTCCTTATATTGCCAAGAGACTTCCTAACAGATATGTAACCGTGCGATTCAGGCAATTATTCACGTATTCCCCCACATCATTAGTTTTATGGAACACTGCCAGGGGGCATATTTTTCTTTCCTAGGACTCCTGAGAATAATGGAAATAGAACTCTTACTATGAAGTCATATTAAGGAGTTTATTTCTCAGAAAATACCCCATAGCACTTTTACAAAACCTTATAGACTACATTTGGAAGAATTATTTTTACCTTACCTGCTACCATGAGAATCACTGTCCAGGTCTCCTGCCTTCCAGAGCATGGCTTTAAACAAATTCTGGAGTATCTACTGACAACAAAGAGGTGCTTATGGTTATTGTAGGGGAAATATGGTTTATGTTGAATCTTGTTGGGTTTAGCTAGGGTAACTATAATTTAATCATCCAAACCAGGATGTGCTTTTGAAGAGAAGGATGCTATTATTAATTATGTTCAGATAATAGGTGCAAATCAGGAATGTTCAGGTCCACTGGAACATATGGTTACCCCAGAATTGACCAGTGCACTAATCCTACCACACACTGAAGTTTATCTCCATGGACTTGGCTGATAGAGTAAAAACACAGAGATTTCAGCCAAACTGCAAAATATTAGCATTATAACCCAGATTAGTGTTTTCTCTACTAGGAGAACAAAGGATGATGGGGTATCAGCCATCATATAATAATGTAGCATTATTGTTGCAATGATGCTACATGAAAAACAACTCCTAAACTCAGTGTCTTGAAGCGGCAGTCATTTATTCTTGCTCATCTACCTGCAGGTCAGTTGATTTAGGCTGACTTAAATCTAAGATAAAAGTTGGGCAGAGCTCTGGTTCACGTGTCTCAATGTCTGTCCTTCTCCAGGGACCGATGGGCCAACTGGAGCATGCTCTTTCCATCATAATGGGAGAAGCAGAGCAGATGCTTAAGAATGGAAACATGTACTGCCTCCCAACACAGGGCTTGGATCTGGAACACTGTCACTTCTACCCACTTTCCTTTGACCAAAGCAAGTTCTACGGGCAATGCCAACTTCAGTGGGGCAGGGAAATATACTTTGTCTTCAGTGGGAAGTACACTAAAAGCACACACAGGGGATAGAGGTACAGGAAGGCATAAATAATTGGGAAAAATATCATGGAGAATATTAGGCCAGACAGGCTTTTCTTTTCCTCTCCCCAAGCCTCTAGTGCTGGACTGGATGAAGTTATCAATGAGTTGCAGAAAGAGAAGGTGAAGTAAAGAGAGCACAGGCCCTTTTGGCCTGCTAGAGGCAGGTAACTGCTTTCACAGGCTGACCACATAGATCAGGGGTCTCCAAACCCTGGGCCACAGACAGAAAACCCTGGGTACCTGTCAGTGTCCCGTTAGGAACCAGGCCTCAAAACAGGAGATGAGTGGCGGGTGAGCGAGCGAAGCTTCATCTGTATTTACAGCCACTCCCTATCGCTTGCATTACCATCTGAGCTCTGCCTCCTTTCAGATCAGGGCAGCATTAGAGTCTCATAGGAGCGTGAACCCTATTGTGAACTGCGTATGCAAGGGATCTAGGTTGCGGCTCCTTATGGGAATCTTATGCCTGATGATCCCCACCCCCAATCTGTGGAAAAATTGTCTTTTGTGAAACCAGTTCCTGATGCCAAAAGTTTGGAGATCGCAGACATAGAGGATGCTGAGAAGCAGGCTCCCTAAGAATAGGAATATCCACAAGGGTAGAGGACACAGATTGCTAGAGACCCTCATGATTCTGAATAACAGCACTGGGCCCTGGTGAATATGGTGCAGTGGATGAAAAACCCTTTTCACTCACCAAGCAGATCACTCATTCTCTTCCCACAGGATGGAAGGAGTAAGGGGATGAAGGGAGAAATAGCAAGTGCCAAGGCTCTTACTGCTCTTTTATAAGGAGAGGAAGCAGAAGCCCTTTGACTGTGGGGTTCAGAGAAGTGTTCCCAACTCGTGGGCATTTCTTTGGGCTGTGCATAGACCCACAAAGCATCATTGGGTATTTTCAGTGTTGGTGGTGAGGACTGGCCTTCCTATTTCTTTGTTCCTTCTATAGTTCCTTTTGGACAGATGCTGCTGTGGGCATGGTGCCCCATGTCATTCCAAGTCACTCCCTACAGTACCCACTTCTGCCCAAAGTATCAGGCCTTTAGCCTTTGCCTACCTGCTGTCAAAGCCCTGTGTGACCTCCTTCCTGGTAGGCGATAATGGGAAGTGAGAGCGTGCTACTCAGGCAAACTAATCATGCCGATTATGCCTAGTTTAATAAATAGATTACCCCTCCCAGGGAATCTCCAGTCTAGTGTTGAAACCAATTAAAGGGTCTTGGGGAATGACTGACTAGGGGCTCAGGATCAGGGGAGGACAGGCTAAAGGGAGGTATTAGAAAAGGGGATTGCAGGGCCAATCTCGCCCTATAGATGACGAGGGCACTTCCATGTTCAGGGATGTCTGAGACCTTGGTGTGTGGTGCTAATCATGCAGTCGCTCAAAGTCCCTAGAGCGACCAGAGGAATGGCCCATGGCCACCAGGTCCTGTAGATTCTTCACCTTTACCTCCTTCCCTGCTGTTATTCTCTTACTTCCAGTCTCATTTTCTCTAACTTTGGCTCTAGCAATGGCTTCCTAGGTGGTCTGTTTATTCCAGCTCTCTAACCCTTATACAGGGCTGCTAGAGTAATCTTTTATATTTTTTTTATATAACTAGAAAAAAGTTTAAAAAGACAGAAAAGTGCAGAGATATTATAGCTAACACCCACATTTTTACCACTCCAAATCAACAAATGCCAACAATCTCCCCTATTCTATCTACTCTTTACTGAAATAGCACACATATGAAAAAGTGCACATATCATAGTTGTATAGCTGTTGAGTTTTCACAAAGTGAACCTAGTCATATAACTAGCACTACAAAAAGAAACAGAACATTAGTAGCCTCACTTTTTTTTTTGAGTTGAAGTCTCACTTTGTTGTCTAGGCTGGAGAACAGTGGCTTGCTCACGGCCACTGCAGCCTCGACCTGCTGGACTCAGGTGACCCTTCTGCCTCAGCCTTCCAAGTAGCTGGAATTACAGACATGTGCCACCAAGCCCGGTTAATTTTTGATTTATTGTAGAGATGAGGTCTCGCCAAGTTGCCCAGGCTGGTCTAGAACCTGCGGGCTCAGGCAATCCTCTCACTTTGGTCTCCCAAAGTGCTGGGATTATAGGTGTGAGCCACCGGTCTACTAACCTTACTTTTAATCTCTTCTTGCTATCTCTCATGACATTCATCAAAGATAACCATTATTGTGAGTCTAACAGCGCAGAATTGTTTGCCTACTTACGAGCCTCACATAAATGCAGGCATGCAATGTGTGTTCCTTGTGTGTTGTATTTATTTTGAATTTTCTTTTTAAGAAAGGCATTTTCCAAGATAGATGTAAAGTCTGATGTGTTCTAATTCTTTTAAATATTTTTCCTTCCCCAAAAGCAACCAGACATCATAAATATGATAATGTATTCAATTTATGTCTGTATATGTTTACATATGTGTATAACATTACTTTGGATTTTTTTTGAAATTTAAACACATAAATGGTTTTATGACACAAGAATGGCCTACCATTTGTACGTTTCCCAGAATGAGCTTTTTAAACCACACAGTGGGTTATGTGACTCTCTCTTTTTAAGCATCCCCATCCCCAGCTTTCCAGCCTATTGGTTCCTGGAAAAAGGGACAACGTTTTGATGTCTCTTTGTATCCTGTGGGTCCCACACTGTGCCTGATGAGTTATAAAGGTGTTTAGGGAAAATGAATGAGTCAATGAACAGTTGAATACAGTTTCTCATATCATGAAGAATTTGAAAGTCCAGAGTCTAGAACAAATACATTCTTCTTTACTGTTCTCCTTTTGGGCAGAGGTGTCTCTTTTTTTTTTTTTTTTTTTTGAGTTGGAGTATCACTTGGTTGCCCAGACTGGATTGCATTGGCCGCTGCCGGCCACTGCAGCCTCGACCTGCTGGGCTCCGGCAATCCTTCCGCCTCAGCCTTCCAAGTATAGCTGGAACTACAGGCGCGCGCTACCACGCCCGGCTGATTTTTTTGATTTATTGTAGAGATGAGGTCTCGCTTGCCCAGGCGGGTCTCGAACCCGCGGGCTCAGGCAATCCACTCACCTCAGCCTCCCAAGGCGCGGGATTACAGGCTGAGCCACTGAGCCCGGCTTGGGGTGTCTCCTTTTAATCTTTCACTTTTCTTTTTGGATGCCTTTAAAATTTCCCAAAGGCTTAAATCTATTAGCAAGTCCAGTATCAAAATTTGACTTTATAAAATATTCCTTCTGAAGAGAGTAGACATTTCAGAGTTGTGTATGATCTTTGTCGCTTTTCTCCTGATCTGTTTTTCTGGAACCAGAGACAGTAGCATTCTTCCTAGGGTTTTTCCAACTGAGAATTAGAACAGAGATGTAGGAGGTTACAACATTAAACTTATATCCAAACACATTGGTAAAACATTAGTTATCCTTCAAGTTAGCCAGTCCTGGGTTTCCATTGAATTTGATAGGCTCTTCCAAGCTCTCCAGAGGTAAGATCCCAGTTAGAGGGGAACGAGTCACTGTTGACATTCTGAAGGGACATTTCACAGCTGTGCTGGGTAAAGGAAAACTCGTTCCATCCGTCTAGCCCTACTATTGCTGGTAGCACCAAGTCCCTGGGGCCTTGGCTGCTCACAGGACTCAGGTTTTTCCTATTCTTTCGACTATCTCCTTTTACCCAGAGCTCAGTCTCCAACTTCATGAATGTATCCGGATGACTGGACAAACTCATGAATCTCTGATCCTTAGTCTCCTTCACTGTACTGTGTACATAATATTACCATTTCACACTTTTTGTGGAAAATTAAATTGTGAGTGGTGAATGAAGTGCAAATAGTACTCATGGTATTTTTCTACCTATATATACAGGTAGATGAAAGGCTAGAAAGAAATACAATAGATGGGTTAATATATATACATACATGTTATATGTATTTTCATGTCTAATTTTCTTTCTACACACTTTATCCTAAATATTTTTCAGCCTCATTAATAACATTGTCTTTTTATTGTTTTAGATAGTTGCATAATATTCTAACATCTGGTTGTACTGTAAGTACACCTAACCATTTCCACATTGTGGGCCATTTTGTTTATTTTCACTTTTTCATCAAGGAGAGTCCTGAGGTCAACCCAGTCTGACTTTTTTCTTTTTAATCTTTTACAAACAATGTGTTTCTTATTACTTTTGCTTTGCTTTGTTTTGTTTTCTGCCTGGAATACTTATAATTTATTTTTTCCTTACTATCAAGCTGTGGAGTTTTTTAAAAAAATCAGTTATACTTGGTGCAGCATATACAATTTGTTTTGCAATTTTAGATTTTTTTTTAAGTTCAAGAATATCCTAATATAGATTGGTATTTCAGTGTCATTACTTTTTCAGAGACTTTTTAAAGGAACACTAGTCTTTTTTTAAATAAATTGAATCAACTTTCTTTTTTTTTTTTTGAGTTGGAGTCTCATTCTGTCTCCCAGACTGGAGTGCAGTGGCTGCTCCCGGCCACCACAGCCTGCACCTGCTGGGCTCCAGTGATCCTTCCGCCTCAGCCTTTCAAGTAGCCGGAACTACAGGCTCATGCTACCATGTCCGGCTAATTTTTATTTTTGGATTTATTGTAGAGATGAGGTCTCGCCAAGTTGCCCGGATGGGTCTCGAACCTGTGGACTCAGGCAGTTCACTCACCTTGGCTTCCCAAAACGCTGTGATTACAGGTTGAGCCACTGAGCCCAGCCTGGATTACCTTTCTTACTTCTTTATATATACCACCTGTTTGCTCATTATTTTCAACTCTAGATTCTAAAAGATACATTTCAAGTTTGTTATTTCTCTGAAACTTGTTTTCTGCTGTATAAGTTCTGCCTTTTATTTCTTCTAATGCAAGCCATAATTCTAAGAGCGCTTTAATTGTTTCTCTGCCTTCTTGGATATCTCCGTTAGACTTTTTTCACCTTAGCCTACATTTTGTTTTTTGTATTTTGTCTCATTTTTTGTCTCTTTTTCTCCCCTAGAATCCTTGCAATTTATTGAGAACTACATGCATATACATAGATATATGTGTGTGTGTGTATGTGTGTGTGTGTATACTGAGTACTGGAAATGTGGTTTGTAAACTTAGGAACTGAGTCTTCATATATGTGTGTGTGTGTGTATATATATATATATATAACATATAAATATATGCATGTGTGTGTGCATATTTATATTTATATATATATATATATATGTAGTGTCTTCTATTTTTTTACTAAAAAAAACTAAAGGCAAGCTTTTTCTTCACAACTTTGGGCAAACTACAGTCCATAGACCAAATTCAGCCCATTCTTTGTTTTTATAAATAAAGTTTTATTGAAATACAGTCACACTCATTCATCTCTATATATGTATTGTCCGTGGCTACTTGTTTTCATGCCACAGTGTAATTACAATAGAGACTGTATGGCCCACAAAACCTAAAATATTACTATTTGGTCTTTCATGAAAAACTTTGCCAACCCCTGTGCTATTCTCCTCTTTTTAATCGGTGTTACATAAAGAGAGATATCTCTAAATCCATTGTTTGTCCTCAGAGGGCTATAGATTCCACTGTCACTGTTTGTGTTGATCAAGTCATCCTCCAGATTTAAGTTAGAGCAGCAGGAGCTTACCCATCAGGATATTCATGGGAGGCAGATGACATTCTCATAATGGTAACTGAGAAAATATTTATTAAGGGATTGTTTCCAAAGGTGTGGAAACGTTTAGGGATTCCAAAAAGGCATGATGCAGCACCCCAAGTTTAGTGCCCATGAGGCACCTTTACTTACCCTAAGCCTGAAGGGTCAAGGGAGGAGGAAAGTGTTCCCAGAAGCTAGAGAGAATAGTTTTATGAAGATCTGCCTGACAAGAGTTATGGCTTTTTACAGAGAAACATCTAAATCACAATAATGAGTAGGGAGGAAGCCAGAGTGACAAATGCTCTACTACATTCTCCTGTCCTAGAATGTCCTGCTAGTGCCCTCCAGTTGCTGAAGTCAACCAGAGACCAGAGAAAAAGGATTCCTTTACCACATCCCATACAGGCCTGCTTCTGGGGGCATGGTGCAGAGGAGGGAGGATGAATAAGGGAAAGATATCCATCACCTAGAGTTTATGTTCACAGGTTCTAGATCAGAAGTGTGAACAGAACTTTCCATGATGATGGAGATGTTCCCTATTTATGCTGTCTAGTATGCTAGCCACTAGCTACATGTGGCTACTGCGTCCTGGAAATATGGTTATGAACTTTGGAACTAAATCTTTAATTTTATTTAATTTTAATTAATTTACATATAAATAGCCACACATAGGTAGAGCCTATCATATTAAACAGTGTAGCTGTGGATGGATTTCTATTTTATTTTATCCGTTGTCTACAGTGCACTTTGCTGGACTGTCATGGGATCTTTGGTTCCCTGCTTCTTTGAGTGTGAAAGAGATGATTTATTTCTGGATATTCTGAAATAGTCTCTCTCTCTCTCCTTTTGTAGAAGTAATATCTGAAACCTCACAATCTCCAAGAAGCATAGCGTCCAGTCCTCCTTTGATGACTTTGTCTGCCTAATGCCAACTTCATATCCCACCTTGGATCTCTTCCACTTCCCTCCACTGCAAAGTTGTAGTCAGATGATAGTCTCTAAACTGAAGTAGAAAACCATTCCTGGTAGTTTCCTGGAGGCTGACTTTAGGAAGCTCTTGGAGCATACTTCAGAGTCTATTTTTTTATTCAGAAAAGATCTCAGGTCTCTGCTTGTGAACTAGGGTTTGACAGTGCCTGCCAGCCTTGATGCTGTGCTTTAGAAGTCAGTGTGAGCCACTAAGAATGACTTTATTTTCATCAGTTCCTGTTGATGCTACAGTTAGTAAAACTTGCTCAGAATTTGAGACTTGGTTGTTTATGTTTTCTAACCTTGAGAGCATTTGTGTATACAGTTGTCACTTGGTGTCCATGGGGAATTGGTTCCAAGAACCCTTGTAGACACCAAAGTCTGTGAATGCTTAAGTCCCTCATATGTGCATTCTCCTGTATACTTTAAATTATCTACAGATTGCTTACAGTACCTAATATAATGTGTGATAAAGAAATAGTTGTTATACTGTATAGTTTTTATTTGCATTATTTTTAGTTGTATTATTAGTATTTTTTTGAATATTTTTTATCCATGGTTGATTGAATTAGTGAATGCAAAGGGCTGAAGTATTTTGATGGAGAGGTCATATTAAGAATGGCTGTGTGGATTCTGTTAGTTCCAGAGATTCTCCTTGCCATTTCTTTATGATTGTCATTCCTGCTGCTGAAAACAGACCCTGATTTTGAATGTGCATAATCTCAGGTCTGAGGCAGAATTAATACCACTTGCTTGATTTTCACACCGAGACATTAATTGCTATTTGTTTTGCATTTGCATTTACAGGTATCCGTGGAGGGAAATTAGCATACTTTGTTGTTAGGCCATTATTAAAATGACAGTTGGGAAAATATTTGAAAAATATTGTCTATTTTTCTTTCTGTTTTCCTCTCTGACATTGCCCTTATTTTTTATAATCTTCTCTGTAACTTACATTTGTTGCACAATTTTGGAATTCTGGATAAGTAATGGGGAACATTTGTGGACATTGGTACTTACAACACAATCTGTGATGTTGGAACTGGGATTTCCTAATGACTTTTGCACTTGTGTGTAAACAGGCCAAAGCCATTCAACCATTCAAGTCTGGTGAATCAGAACCACCTATGAAATATTCTTTCGATGCTTAAACCTTTGGAGGGGAACATCTGACACATTTAGCTGGGTGCTTCCCGAAGTCTGGATCTGCCTGTGGTTGAGCCGAGAAGGGCAAGCAAAAATAAAATATGGTCTTTTCAACACCGTATTAACAAAGACTCCTGAAAATGGAATTAGAGAACAAAATTCATGGCTTGATGATGCTACTGAGTAACTGAAGAAACTTGGGCAGGTCTCTTTAATCTTATCTGTGAAAGTGGTACTCAACTCAGTGTGTCTTGATTCAAGTGAGATGAGGTTCCCTGACAACTCTAGGAAACCATATACATTTGACAGGTAGCTGCACTTAAAAATTCCAGTTTTGTTCTTATTCTGTCTTTCACTATGAGAGTGAGATCTGGCCACACTTTCATGGGTATCCTTATTCCTATGGCCAGACTACCCTCTGGCCTGGGTCGGTACTACCAAGAGGCGTTTCCATGTGTGATCATGAGCTCGTTAAGGAAGACGGTTAAAAGAGCCTTTCTTTTAATCAATATTGGTAAAAATTAATTAACTAAATAAATTTATTGAACATCTCTGTTTTTGGTTCCCATCCTTTAGGAAAGTACATTCTTTTTTTTTTTTTTTGAGTTGGAGTCTCACTCTGTCGCCCAGACTGGAGTGCAGTGGCTGCTCCTGGCCACCGCATCCTCGATCTGCTGGGCTCCGGCGATCCTTCCGTCTCAGCCTTCCAAGTAGCTGGAACTACAGGCGTGCACTACCACGCCCTGCTGATTTTTGATTTATGGTAGAGATGAGGTCTTGCCAAGTTGCCCAGGCAGGTCTCGAACCCACGGGCTCAGGCAATCCACTCACCTCGGCCTCCCAAAGCGCGGGATACATTCTAGTACAGTTCAAAATATGCGTATTTTCCTCAAAGCTGGGAAGATATGAATTA
>CAUYQG010076903.1:0-19279 GCA_963574415.1 Tarsius wallacei | reverse complement strand
CCACGCCCGGCTAATTTTTTTATTTATTGTAGAGATGAGGTCTCGCTTGCCCAGGCTGGTCTCGAACCCGCGGGCTCAGGCAATCCACTCACCTCAGCCTCCCAAAGGCGCGGGATTACAGGCTGAGCCACCGAGCCCGGCCATTTTTTTTGCTGTTGTTGTAGATGGGGTCTTGGTTTGTTTCCCAGGCTGGTCTCAAACTCCTGGACTCAAATTATGTTTCCACCTTGGTCTTCCAAAATGCTGAGATTACAGATCCACACCACTGTTTCTAGCCTACAAACCATCTAAAAACAGCAAAAGGAACTTGTGACCACATCACTAACAGGAGGTCTTGTACAACTGAGTCTACCCACGTTTGCCTACACCACAGAGCATCAATATCCCCTATGGAGGCACTGAGGTCACCTAACAAAAGAAGATGCCTAAGCAAAGATTAAACCAAGCCAAGTAGTTATGCCATCCCTGAACAGCTTCATGGCAGCCCCTGCTGGTTTGGCTTGCTGCTGTCCCATGGATTTGGCTACTAAGCATGAGCCCAAATTGATTATGACAGTGTATGACTTAAAGAGCAAAGCACGATCAGTATCCCACTCCCCAAGACTGTGTCCCACATTACATAATAAAACCAGAGGTGCTAGATGGCCGATCCCATGGGTCAAGGGTGGCTCTGCTGCTGTGAATATATGTGTAACCTATAGGTTGTTTTATAGACACATATGGAGTCTGAAGTTGCACCCTACAGGGGAGAGAGGTGGGAAGAACAATGTTCCACTGACACTAGAGAGCTGGAGGAGAAATAATCACATTTACGTCTTCCCAAGGGAAGCAACAGTGGGGAAATACCTCTTAGCCAGCTCTTCATAATGTTATATGCTCTGACTCCAGAATATCACAGAATATTTTATCATGACATGGGACTCTATGTGGCCAAGCTTTGCCTGTGTGGCCCATGAGGTGTCATGCCTCCACAGTGGAATCTTTCCCTACTAACTGACCAGTGGCAGGGGAGGGAATCTGCCTTGAAAACTCAAGTTATACAATGTAGGGCCCCTATGATCTAGCAGAAGCTCTAGCAATAATAACTCAACAAGGACTCTGAAACCAGAGTTGCATATGAAGTTGTCTGAGATTACATGGAGTTGTATACTAATGGAACTAGGGAGGAGAAGGCATTGTTAATCTTTGTCATCTATCTTGGCTACTCAATAGGATGTAATAGTACATGTTTGTTTTCTGTGCCTTCAATTTCCTGCTCTGTAGCCCAACCCTGCATTCAGTCTGACACAGTCGTCCAAGGAGAATTCATTTCCTGTTCTATTTTCCTGACTCTCACCATTTGTCCATTAAACATGAGTGCCTTGAAGCATGCTTGGAACCTCATGGGGTGACCTTCTTCATAAGCATCTGAGTTCTGAGTACTTTTTTCTACTTCTTGAATATCAATCACGTTATCTGTTCCAAAAAACTATGAAGAAAACAATAAAAGACATGATTATAGTTTGGTTTGCCCAAGTGCCCTAAAATTCCACTGGAAATTTCCTCCTATTGTGATTCAGAGCATGTCTATCTGCACTTTTTAGTTCTGGCAGTCTAAGGGAACTTTTATTTATGTACATGCTGTTAGCTTGTCAGAATTATTGTGCTAAATTATACTGTAATGTGCAATGCATAGCCATCAATGTGTAATCTTTAATATACTCAGGTCATTCATTTTATCCTTAAATGAACATTTATCAGGTAATCTTTGCATCCCAGGCATTAACTGAATACAATTATAGAAAGAAATTTGACTTATTAGGAAGATGATGACTGAGCCAGACTATGCAAATCCTAGTATGAGTGATGGTATGGAAAATTTTGTGTATGCACTAGTGAGTGAGTGAGACTGTGAGTGACTGAATGAGGGCTAGAGAGCTAGCAGCTAGGGCTCTTCTGGCTGGTGTGGACGCAGCTCAGCACTGACCCTAGTAATTCCTGGGAGGCACAAGCTTAGTGCCATCAAAAAAAAAAAAAATCCACAAAACCCTTCTTGGGAAGAAAATGCTGGGAGAGACTAATTGTAGACTAGTGAGCAAGTGGTCAGGGCCCTCCTGGTGAAGCAACTGGTGCTGCAGCTTTTTTACTTGGATCCTGGTGCTTCACAGGTCACAGAAGCCAAGTGCCATTTTTTTAAGGGACAAAATTTTCCTGCAAAGCTGGGAGCTTTTTCCTGGAGCTGGGAGAGACTACCAGCTCCAGGCTCTGCCTCACTGTTGCAGCGGGAGAGACTGCTGGCTCCAGGCTTTGCCTCACCATTTTAATACCTGGTCAGGCACTGGCAGCAGGGATTTTGGAGGGAGCCCAGAGACAGAATCCTACCAAAGAGGACAACAGAGTACCCAGCTACCATCTTGAAGGTGTGGCAAAAAAGTGCTCTGACTTGCTCACCATGGAGCAACAGAACTGATCTCTGTGACAAGTGAATCAACTACTCAGGGGTTGATCATGACTCAGAGGAAATATCCTGAAAGCACAAACTTCAGAGAGACCTGAGAAGCGTTGAATCCCAGGTACCCAACCCCCTATCCTCATGCAGCCATGAGACAATGTGTGTGGCCAGAAAAGGATGAAGAAGAATTCCAAATAGGTCAGTGGTGAGTCTGGGACTGACCCAACCCCTCTACATACCCACAAAAATGAAAACACATACATATAGAAACACAAAAGCTAAATAAAAACAAAACAGCCTTATAAGAGCTTTATGTCAGGAACAAACTCTCACATTTAAATAATCAGCCTGAATGTGAATGGACTAAATGCACCACTGAAAATACATACAGTGACTAATTGGATAAAAACACACGACTAGTAATTTGTTGTCTCCAGGAAACTCATCTCACCACAAAGGATGCCCATAGACTCAGAATTAGAGAATGAAAAATGAATTTCCAGGCAAATGGATTAAAAAATAAGGCAGGAATCAAAATCTTAATATCAGATAAAACAACTTTTAATCTATCAAAAATTTAAAAAGATACAAATGACACTTCATAATGATAAAATGTTCAATCCATCATCAAGCAATAACCATCTGAAACATATATGCACCCACACAGGAATACAAGCTTTTTATAAACAACTATTAAGTAAACAACAACAACAAAAAGGTAATAACTCTAACACTATCTTAGCTGCAGACTTAAATACCTCACTGATAATCCTAGATATACCATCAAGGCAAAATGTCAACAAAGAGATCTGGAAACTAAGCTTGATGCCTGATCAAAAGGACTTAGTAGATACCTACAAACACTCCTCACAATAATCACAGAACATACATTCTACTTATCACCACATGGAGCATATTCCAAGATTGACCACATCCTTAGTCATAAATCAGCATAAAACAAATTCCACAAGATTGAAACACTGCCATATACCTTATCAGAATACAGAGGAATAAGAACAAATATCACTACCAGCAAAATTCCACCCCAAATCACAAAGATATGGACACTAAGGAGCATGATGCTGAACAATTTCTGGATCAACACAGAAATCAGATCAGAAATTAAAATATTCCTGAAATGAAGAAAAATTAAAAAAAAACTTTTCAAATCCTCTGGAATGCCATGAAAACAGTACTAAGAGGATAATTTATATTGCTATGAACACACATCAAGAAAATAGACAGAAAACAAGTGGACAGCCTAAAAATTCACCTAAGGGAACTGGAAAGGCAAGACCACCAAAAACCTAACTTCAGCAGAAGAATCCAGTTCTCCAAAGTAAAAGCACAAATATGGGTCATAGAAGAAAAAATACCATAGAAAAAAATTAATGAAACAAAAAATTGTTCACTGAAAGGATAAACAAGATTAATGGACCCCTAGTCAGAATCACCACACAAAACCAGAAAACTCCCAAATAAACACAATCAGAAATGCAAAAGATTTAGTCACAAATGATCACAAAGAAATACAAACAATTATCAGAGATTACAATGAACATATGTATGGAAACAAATTCAATAAACAAATAAAAGGAGGCCTTTCTAACATCACATAAACTCCCAAGAATGAAACAAGAAGAAACTGAGATTCTAAATAGGCCAATAACAACCCAGGAAGTTGACTCTGTCATAAGAAAACAAACTACAAAAAACAGCAAAACCCTGGACAAGATACATTTTCAGTGAAATTCTACAAAACATACAAGGAGGTGCTGATACTAACACTATTGAAAGTATTCCAGGCAATCAAGGAAGATAGAACTCTCCTCAAATCATTTTATACTGATAGCCAAACTGGGTAAAGATCCAAAAAAGAAAGAACTACAGGCCAGTATCCCTGATGAACATGGATGCGAAAATTCTCAATAAGATTCTAGCAAATCAAATTCAACAACACATATCAAAAATCACCTACCATGACCAAGGAGGCTTCACCTCTGGGATGCAATGCTGGTTCAACATCTGCAAGATCATAAATACAATTCACTACATCAATATATTTAAAAACAAGAACCACATGATTATATCATTTGATGTGGAAAAAACTTTTGATAAAAATCCAGCATCCTTCTTGATAAAAACCCTTGAACACCTAGGCATAGAGGGAACATACCTTAAAATAGTAAGAGCTGTCTATGATAAACCCACAGCGCTAGCATATTGCTAAATGAATAGAAATTGAAAGCATTTCCCCTAAAAAGTGAAACAAGACAATAATGCCCACTCTCACCTGTCCTGTTCAACAGAGTGTTGGAAGTCCTAGCTAGAGTAATCAGATAAGAGAAGAAAATCAAGGATTATTCAAGTAGGAAAATAAGAAGTGAAATTATCTCTCTTTGATGCTGATATGATTCCATATCTTGAAAATACAAAACAACCTGTCATAAACTTCCTTGCACTGATAAAGGACTTTGGCAAGGTCTCGGGGTTCAAAATATTCATGCAAAAGACAATTACATTCTTATATAACAACAACAAACAGGCAGAGAACCAAATAAAAGGTGAATGACCTTTGCAACCCAAACCACAAAACACCTCTCAAAGAATTCAAAGATGACACAAACAAATGGAAAATTATTACATGCTTGTCAATAAGAAGAATCACCATTGACATTGTTAAGATGCTCATCCTACCAAAGACAATCTACAGATTCAACACTATACCCATTGAATTCCCAACATTGTCCTTCTCAAACCTGGAAAAAAATGCAGAAATTCATTTGCAAACATAAATCATCATGAATAGCCAAAACAATCTTTAGCAAAAGAAACAAAATGGAGAGTATCACATTTTCAGACTTTAAACTTTATTATAAGGCTATAATAATCAAAACAAGTTAGTATTTGTACAAAAGCAGGCATATAGACTGCTGGAATAGGATAGAAATTCTAGAAGCAGAACTTCAATTTCTCAACCATCTCATCTTCGATAAAGACTCCAAAGGCAACCACTGGAAAGAGGAAACTTATTCAGTAAATGGTGCTGAGAAAGCTGTCTGAACATGTGCAGAAGAATGAAACAGGACCCTTAGCTATCACCACACACCAAAATCAACTCTAAATAAGTCAAAACTCGAAATGTAAAACCCAAACCTTTAAGGATCTTAGAAAACACAGGAGACACCCTAACAGAAATTGGAATAGTTAACCAATATCTGATCAAAACCCCAAAAGTCCACGCCATAAAAGATAAGATAGACAAGTAGGATCTCATCAAACTGAAAAGTTTCTGCAAAGAAAAGAAGCTATCAAGAAATGGGGAGACAATCCACAGAATGGGAACAAATAATTACCAATTGCATATATGATGAAGGCCTAACATCCAGAATTTAAAAGTAACACAAACTTGCTGAAAGGAAAAACAACAAGCAGTCCCATTAAAAAGTGGACAAAAGGCATGAATAGGCATTTCTCAATAGAAGATATATGAGCAGTCAACAAACACATGAACAAATGCTCAGTCTCACTAATCATCAGAGAAATGCAAATCAAAGCTATATTGAGATACCATCTAACCAACTCCAGTAAGAATGGTCATCATTAATAAAACAACAACAACAGATGCTGGTGAAGATGCGTGGTAAAGGAGACACTTCCAGTTCAATTTCTAAGAAAAACAATGTGTCAATTCCTAAAAGAACTAGAAATCAACATTCCATATGATCCAACAATCCCCATTCAAGGAATGTACCTGAAGGAACACAAATCACTTTACAAAAAATATATCTGAATATGAAGGTTTATTTCAGCACTGTTTACATTAGCAAAAACATGGAACCAACCATGCTACACATTGAGACTGAATTGGGTAAAAAATGTGGTACATATACACAATGGAATATTATGCAGTCATAAAGAAGAACAAAATTATGGACTTCACAGCAACTCGAAGGGATTTAGAGTTTATAATACGCAGTAATCTATCGCAGAAAGAAAAAACTGAGTACTACATGTTCTCAGTCATAAGTAGATTCTGTATATTTACTGCAATACTTTAGGAAAGGAATTGGCAGTAGTTGGAAACTACCAAGGAAGGAGGGAACACATAACATTAATAAGGGCACCTGATCTCCAACCAGGCAAAGTGGACACAAAATGTAGGACCAAACATTACCTGTATGGTGATCACTTGTATACCTAATCCTGAATTGTGCTGCATATTATTAAAATAAAATAAATAAAAAACAAAAAAGCATACAAATCTCAGAATGTTAAATGTGACAGAAATAAGTGAATGAGAAATGAATTACAGGTATTAAAGTATTTTGGTGCTTGGCATGAATGTTTGCTTGCCTAAAATTCTTACGACTAAAAAAAAAAAAAAAAAAAATGAAAGCTGATAGTCAACATGTGAGTTAAAATTATATAAAATACTTTGTTTCTGGAAAGGGCCCACTGACCCAGAAATTTACAAGTTACCATATTCCTTCTTTAGTAAACATTCCAAGTGTTTCTTATTTTCTGCTGGAAAAATGAAAGTAACTTGAACAAAATGTAAAGAAGATAATAACTTAGGAAAATGTGAATAAGGCCCTTATTTTGATGACAACTTCATTGAGACAGCCATATATTTTGATCTATTCTTGTTCACACATACATAAAAAATAGACAATTTTTCTTTCCTTTCCTTTCTTCTCCTTGTTGTTGTTGTTGGGGTTTTGATGCTAAAATTAGAAGGCAGTGGCAAGATCATGACACACTGCAGCCTCAAACTCTTAGGCTCAAATGGTCTTTCTACCTCAGTCCCCATAAGTGCTGGGATTATGTGTATGTGCCTTCATGCACAGTCATAATTATTGTAGTTTTCTATTCTCCTTTTTATATATATGCTTTGTCTATTTAAGACAAAATAAGGTTCATTTCTTCTCCAGACAACTTCAGATAATGCGTTCAAGGAGATTTAGAGAAAAATATACTAAGCACTTTCCTAGTAGCTGCACTTGGAGGTTCCTGCCTACTCATTTATCCATCATTCCTTCAATGTACTCTTAGAGTTCTCCTCTTGTGTGGTTGGTTCCATGAACTTAGGGTGTGGCTTCGTCAGATACGTCAAAAGTTAGAAGTGGTCCATGTTTTAATTTGCAGGGTGAGCTGTACAATAAAATGGGCATATATGGATAGAATTTTTTAAAAACCTGGAATTTTACTGTTGTGATTTATTAAAGTGAAATGTTACTAAAAGTTTCTTTAAACATATTAAAATGCATAACATGACAAAGGCATGCATAACCATGAGAATGTCTGTGGTCTTTAAGGGCAGAGTTATGGACTTCACAGCAACTTGTATAGATCTAAGTTCTGCAATTCAGTGATCTATCACAGAAACAAGTAAAGTTCCATATGTTTGCACTTATAAGCAGATCCTGAACATTTACCATAATACTATAAGAAAGGTATTGGCAGTAGCAGGATACTGCCTGTGTGGGGGTGAGGATACAATATCAGTAAGGGTACCTGATCTAAAACCAGGCAAAGGAAGATGATGGTTGAGCCAGTTGGACCGTGTGAGTGAGTGTATTAAAAATTTTGTGTACATGCTGGTGAGTGAGTGGGCATGTGAGTGGTTGTCTGAGTGAGGGCTAGGGTGCTAGCAGACAGGGCTCTCCTGGTGCAGTAGCTGGTGCCACAGCTACGGTGCTTGGACCCTAGTGATTCCTGAGATGCAGAAGCTGAACACCATTAAAAAAAATCAACAAAACCCCTCCTGGGAAGAAAATGCTGAGAGATACTAAGTGGGGACTTGTGAGCAAGTGGCCAGGGTCCTGGTGCAACATCTGGTGCTGCAGCTTCTCTGCTTAGTACCTGACTCTTCCCAGGTCACAGGAGCTGATTACCACTTTTTTTTTTAACGACAAAGTTTTCTTTTGAAGAAGTGGTGGGGAGAACTACTGCCCCAGGCTCTGCTTCACCATTGTAGCAGGAAAGACTGCCAGCTCCAGGTTTTGCCTCACCACTTCAACAGCTGGCCTGGCACTGACAGCAGGGGCTGCAGGGAGTCCAGAGGCAGAGTCCCAGGGAGGAGGACAAGAGAGACACCCCACCACCATCTTGAAGCTGTAGCAGGAAAGTGCTCTGGCTTGGTCATCATGGAGAAACAGATCCAATCTATGTGGCTGGTGGATCAACTACTCAGGGGTTGATCATGACCCAGAGGATATTCTGAAAGCATGAACTTTGGAGGGAACCAAGAAGAGATGAGTCCCAGGTACTTTACCACCACCCTGATCCAGTCATGGGATAAAAGGTGTGGCCAGAAAATGACAAGGAAGGACTCCAAAGAGATCAGTGGTGAGTCCATGGCTGACCCAAATCCCCTCCTCCCTGGCAGTCCTCTAAATGTCAGACCCACACAGCTGGGTCACTGCTGAGAGGGACAAACTAAGATGGAGCCTGGACATCAGTCACAATAAGAGAACTCCATTCCAGGATAGGCCTGACTGGGGCAGCCCCAGCCAGTACACATCTGAGGGAAGAGACAGTCCCTCACCTCCCCACTGGAGGAGATCTTCTGGGCTTAAGGGAGGGGAAGACTGCTGCCCCACCCACTTCCACTGCCCCTACTCCTTCACTGTTCTGGAAACTGGGGAGAAAGTGAAAGGTGTGGAAACACTGCAGGAGAGACCAGATTAGAGAAACAATTATAAAACCTGCCATGAGAGGGCAGGTTTGTTTTTTTTTTAATTTTAAAATTTTTTAAGTTTTTTTAAGTTTAAAAAAATTTTTAAAACCCTGTTTTTTTTTAGTTCATCTATTTTAAAAATATTTTTCCTTTGTGCATGAATGTGTATGTGAAGGTTTGATTTGTATCACCTCAATTTTTGGGTTTTTTTTCTTTTTCTTTCTTCTTTTGTTTGTTGTTTTGTGTTTATGTGTGTATGTGAATGGTTGAGTGTTCATCTTTCAAGTTTGTTGCTGAGGTTGGTTTATTTTTGCTCTTTTGTTCTTCTGTTTTTTTATTTTATTTTTATAGTTTGTGTGTCAATATATGTGTAAAGGTTCAATCTGAATTCCTTTTTGTTTTTCCTGGTCTTTCTTCTCCACTCAGTTTGCAAAGGCATGTGTGTGTCTGTTCAGTTTTCTTGGTTCTCTGTTGTAGTTTTTTGTTTTGTTTCACTTTGTTGCTATTCTAGTTTGTTTTGGGGAGTGTATCTCTCTTTCTCTCTCTCTCTCTCTCTCTCTCTTTCTCTCTCTCTCTCTCTCTCACTGTCTTCAATTGTTTTTTGAGTTGGTTTCTGCATTACATCATCATTTAGACTGGTGGTGGGGAATGGGTCTCAGGGAACACATACCACAATCAGTGAACATTGTAATTTGCAAGTAGCTTCTGAATCTTAGCACCCCATCTCCTACTTTATTTTTCTTTCAAAAATTACAAGAGACAGCAAAGATTCCCACCCACCATCCTATTTCAAAAGATCAAATCCAAAACCCAGATCAGGGAAGAATAGAGGACTGAGCAAACATTAGAAGGGAAAGTCTTTCCCACAAACACTGAATAACAGAAGTATAGAGAAAAACAAGAGCTCTGTCACAAATGAGGAAAAACCAAAGGAAGACCACAGGCAATTTAAAGTGCAGCAAAGAGAAAACCTCAGAAAAATCAGATCTTGGTGCCCAAACAATGGAAGTCACCAACAACTGGCCCCAGAATATGACAGGGAAAAGGGAATGGATGGAAAGAATGAATAAGACTCAAAAAAGACAAGAAACAACATGCAAATAACTTGTAACAGATTTTGGCAATAAAAATTTTTATCCGGGAAATAAATAACAAGATGACAAGCATGAGAAGCAAAATTAATCTAGCAAAAGAAAAGTCTCAGAAATAGAAGATCAGAACATGGAAATAACCTGATCTGTAAAATACATAGAAAAAAGACTCAGAAAGAAAGGACAAAGTCTACAAGACATGTGCAATTATATCAAGAGGCTGAACCTATGCCTGATTGGTAGCCCAGAAGAAGACAGGGAAATGGAGAACAACTTGGAGCAAGTATTCCATGAGGTAATCCAAGAAAACTTTCCCCTTCTCACTAGCAATGTGACCAGCCAAGCACAAGAGATAGAGAGAACCCCTACTAGACATCAAATGAGAGATACATAATTCATCTACACAAAGTAGGCACAAAGAAAAAATCCTAAAGACAGCAAGAGAGATCAGAATAGCAGTAGCCCTATCAACAGAAACACTACAAGCAAGAAGAGACTGGAGCCCTGTATTCAAAGTCCTCAAAAATAAACAACTTCAATGAAGAATTTTCAACACAGCCTAGCTCAGATTCATCAGTGATGGAGACTAAAAATCCTTCCC
The DNA here is from genome assembly GCA_963574415.1 of Tarsius wallacei. Lineage (NCBI taxonomy): Eukaryota > Metazoa > Chordata > Mammalia > Primates > Tarsiidae > Tarsius > Tarsius wallacei. Next base: position 8,474 of record CAUYQG010076903.1, on the reverse strand, counting down.
AGACATCCAATCCTTAAGAGATTATGCAGCCTCCAAATCAGCTCTATAGAAGACACTTAAAAAGGTATTAAGCACAGAAGAAAAAAAAAAAAAGAATGACTACACACTTCCCAAGAGAACAGCAGAGCACAGAATCAGCAGAGAATACATTGCAATAAAAAATTGAAAGCATACACATATATCAACCCCCAAGCCAAAAGAAAACAAAGTAAAACCCTAATTAGAACCTCAAGATAGGGATAAACAATCACATTTCCACAATCAGTCTGAATGTGAATGCACTAAATGCATCACTGAAAAGACACAGAATGGCAAACTGAATAAGAAACCATGACCCAATTATTTGCTGCATCCAGGAAACTCATCTCACCACAAGGGATACACACAGATTCAAAGTTAAAAGATAGAAAATGAGTTTCCAGGCAAATGGATCACAAAAGAAGGCAAGAGTATGATCTTAATATCAGACAAAACAACCTTTAAGCTATCAAGCATTTAAAAAGTTTCAAAAGGATACTGAAATGGTTATTAGTGACCTAACCAAGGTGACTCCATTTATAGTAGTTCTTCCATCTTGTCTCCATGTAACTGCCCTAACCAGTCCAGTGAACAGTATACCACATCCTCGTGGCAGAAACTCAGGGACTTTCCAGTCACCAGCTGTGCTTGGGACATAAAGTTAACTGAAACTCTCTAATGATCAAAAGTTGCTAGTTTATGGTTGCTAAGTTGCTAATTTCTAAGTTGCTAATTTTTAGTTGCTATGTATCCTTGCAGTTTTTGCCTTTATAAATCTCTTGCTAGCTTCATTCATGGTCAAGAGTTTTTTCAAACATTAGCCTGCTCTCGACCACTGGCAATAAAGGACTCAAAAATTCAACCCTCAATATGTTGGCAATTCCTTTCTCATAGTTCAGCTATAACATTTTGGAGGTCCCAGTGAGATATCACCAAGCCAGGAAGCAGACTTACTCTGGCTCTCCCCAGCCTGGTGCAAAGTTATAGGGCAGGTGCCCCCTGAGTCATTCCGGGACCCTGTAATCCAGTCCAGAGAGAATTGGAGTGACTGCTGTCTTCTATATCCAAAACAGACTGAGTTCATCTGGTTTCACCTAGAAGGTAAGATTTTATTCTGTTTCCCTATATGTATGGTAATTCCAGTCTGACAAGACTGCCCCTTGGACACTGTTCATTAAACAAAGACCTTGGCTGAATAGAGTTCCCTGGTTTTGGTTTTCTGCATACTGTTTTTGCCTGTCTCCTGTGTCATGTTTTTGTTTACCATTATGAAATCATGTAGCTCATGACCTGCCAGCCCTGCCAATCCCCTGACCTGCATGTTAAAAAACTTTCTTGTTGTGTTTAGTGAGGATTATGGTGTCCTCCTTTCTAAGGGCAAACTTCATGCCTTCTGTGAAATGAACTGGCCATTCTTCAACGTTGGCTGGCCATCTACTGGCTCTTTGAATCTTCACCTCACTCAATCTGTCTGGAAGGTTGTTACTGGGACTCCTGGTCACCCAGATCAGTGTCCTTAGTTTGTAATCCTCCTCCCTGGTTAAAGACTTGCTCCCTTGGCACCTGCTCCCGCATCTTGGCTCTAAGCCTGTCTGCCCCTTTCCAGGGCATTGTCTCATCACCCCTTACCCAATCTATGTTTCCCTACCACCTAATTTGCCATCCTCTTTGACTATCCCAAACTCTACCCTCTTCTCCCCCCTTCAGGTGAAGACTCCTTAGGGGATCCTCTCACCTTGGACCTAAGTCCTCCACCACCCTATAACCCTCAAACTTCCTCTCTGCTGTTACTTCCTCCACTTCCCCCTTGCCCTCACTGTCATTAGTGTCCTAGCTCTGACCTCAAACAGATTCAGCCCTCCTTTTTGCCTCTCTGGGAAGTTCCCCCACCTCGAGGGCAAAGAGTTGAATAAGCAGCCTTTTTTGGTTTATGTACTCTTTTCTACCTCTGACTTATATAACTGGAAAACACAGAATCCCCCATTCTCCAGGAAACCACAGGTTCTAACCTGTTTAGTAGAGTCAGTCATGCGGACACATCATTGTCCAACTTGGGATGACTGTCAACAGCTTCTCCTAACTGATCATCTCTGAGGAGAGGAACATATTAGAGCAGAAGTAAAGAAATCTGTTCTGGCCTCAACAACTTGTACAGAGGAAGAAAGTCAGGAAGTCTTGAAGGAAGTATTCCCCATCTCTTACACTGATTGGAGCCCTAACATATCAGCTTGGTCCAGGGCACAAGATACGTATCACCAGACTCTATTTGCAAGAATAATGGGGGTGGTTTGCAAACTTATTGACCTTTTCAAGACAATAGATTCTCCAGGGGCCCAAGGAGTCTCCAGGGGACATTCCTTGAAAACCTCCAAGAGTCATTTCATACCTATATGCCTTTTGACCTCTCAGCCCCAGAGAATGCTTGGGCTATTAATTTGGCTTACATGGCACAGGTAGCCCCTGACATTCAGAAAAATCAAAGTTAGAGGAATTTGCAGGAATGAATGTTTCTGAACTTCTCAAGGTGGCACACAAGGTTTACAATAATTGAGATGCTGAAAAACAGAAGCAGGCAGCACAGGCAACTGATAGGACTGCAAGAAGGTAAGCCAACATCCTGGTAGGAGCCCTTCAAGCCCCAGGAACTGACTCCAAGTCCCTCATCAAAAGCCAGATAATAGCCAAAAGGGTCAAAGAATCAGATGTGCTCTGCTGGTGAAAAACAAATGTGCCTATTGTAAGGAACTAGGACTTTGGGTCAAGGATTGTCCCATTTGCCCAAAGGTGAACAATCCTAAGCCAGCCCTGGCTTGGCCCACTGCTGGGGAAACTGAAAATGACTCTGACTGAAGAGGCGAGAATTCTTTTTTCTTAGGCTCCCAAGAGCCCATGGTAACTGCAGCTATCGGGGGCCAACTAGTTCAACTCTTAGTGGGCACTGGGGTGGAGCTTTCAGTTCTAAAGTCACCATTAGGACCCATGGTTAACAAGCAAATTTCTGTTCATGGGGCAATGGGTGCATTTGCAAATTGCAAGTTCACTTCCAATTGGACAGCTGGTTTGGGTCAATAATGGATTACCCACTCATTCCTAATAGTCTCTGACTGCCCATACCTCCTCACGGGCCAGGATTGGCTTAGAAAGTTAAGGGCACCATTGTGTTTTCACATAATAAGACTGAACTGTTTGTTCCTACTGCATATCAAATACTTTTAACTGTTCCACATCCGAGGAATATCTTCTAACTTCTTCTGACTCCCTCACTGGAAATACTTCACCAAGTTTGCTGCAGCAGCTTCAATGAGATATCTTTCAGTCTGGGCAGAAACAAATCTACCAGGATTGGCAGAGCATCACCCCCAGTTGTGGTACATCTATTGTCTATTGGCAATAGCCACCCCAGTCTGAGTATGCCAGTACCCAATAAATCTGCAGGCATGGAGGGGAATTGCTTCTCATATCAATAGACTTTTAGAAGCTAACATACTAACACCATGCCAATCGGCATGAAACACCCCTTTCTTGCTAGTACAAAAACTGGGAACCTCTAACTACCAACCAGTCCAGGACTTGAGAGAAGTCAATAAGTGGGGTTGAAACTATCCATCCTACTGGTTTCAACCCTTATATGTTAGTAAGTTTACTTCCTCCTCAATACTAGGTTTACACTGTTTTGGATCTAAAAGATGCATTTTTCTCCATTCTCCACTGTCAGTCAACCCATTTTTGCCTTTGAATGGATGGATTCTGGCCCAGGGGATACCAGTCAGCCGACTTGGACTCAGCTACCACAGTGGTTCAAAAACTCTCTGACTCTTTTCAGGGAAGACTTGCAACAGTATTTCTCAGTGTACCATGACTTACACCCTGAATGTACATTACTCCAGTACATAGATGGCCTCTTGCCTGCAGCAGCGGACTTGAACACTTGCTTAAAAGGCACGCAGGTTGAGGCTGCAGTGGCTGGGAGCGGCCACTGCACTCCAGTCTGGGTGACAGAGTGAGACTCCAACTTAAAAAAAAAAAAAAAGGCACCCAGGCTTTGTTTTAGCTTCTCCAGGACCTGGGATGCAGTGTATCAGCTAAGAAGACACAACTCTGTTTAGTCGAGGTCTCCTACTTAGGATATCAGTTGAAAAAGGGTAAGTGAACACTAACCATGGCCTGGAAGGAAGCCATCCTTAGAATCCCCACCCCAACTTTGAAAAAACAGGTACATAAAGTCCTGGGGACAGCAGGATACTGTCAGTTATGGACCCTGAGATTTGCTGAAATTGCCAAGCCCCTATATTCAGCCACAGCAGAAAATCAACCTTTAACAGGGACTGCAAGAAGAACAAGAATTCCAGCAATTAAAAACAGCCCTCACTCGGGCCCCAGCTCTGGCACTCTCAGATGTCACCTTCCTTCTCTTTATATATGAGCAGAGCAGAATTGCTAAAGGGGTCCTCATTCAAACCTTAGGATGCTGGTGATGACTGGTGCCTATCTATCCAAAAGACTGAACCTTGTGGCTTCTGGTTGACCATCCTGTCTCTGAACAATTGCAACTACTGCCCTCCTAGTAAGGGAGACTGATAAATTAACTTTTGGCCAGAACCTCACTCTAACTGCACCCCATGCAGTAGAGACCTTGTTGTGGGGAGCATCATGTTGCTGAATGTCTAATGCCAGAATCACCCAATATCAAAGCCTTCTGCTTGATCAACCCAGGCTAACCTTTCTCTCTTCATAAAGCCTAAATCTAGCTACCTTGTTACCAGATGACAACCTGAAAATGCCAGTTCATAATTGTGAGGATATATTGGACATATCACAGGCCAGTCATCCTGACCTCCGGGACACTTCCCTAAACCAGGCTGATGCTGATCTGTTCATGGATGGTAGCAGTCTGGTAATAAAGGGAGCCTACTAAGGCTGGTGCAGTGGTAACCATGGCTTATGATGTAACATGGTCATAGTCTCTGCCTAATGGCATATCTGCCCAAAAGGTTGAGTTAATTGCTTTAACCCAGGCCATGCACTGGGGGACAGGAAAACTGGTAAATATCTTCACTGACAGCTGGGTGATACCCTTCATGTTCATGCCATGACCTACAAGAAATGAGGACTTCTTGCCATAGCAGGTAAAAACCTATAAGAAACAAAGAAGAAGTTTTAGCCCTTCTGGAGGCCATATAGTTCCCCAAAGAGGTAGCCATCATTCATTGCAGGGGACACCAAAAACCAGATACTCTGGAAGCAACCGGGAATCACCTGGTGGACTGGGCAGCTCAGGAGGCAGCAGAACTCCCAGTTGAGCCCCTAACTGTCTTGCTAACTAAAACTTTTCTGATTTCCTCACTCTCTAAACATCCCACCTACACCCAGGAAGAAGAAGTACAGGCAGACCTGGCAGGGGCTCACAAGCAATCTACAGGATGGTGGGTTAAAGATTCTAAAATCATCTTGCCTGTGGCTTTTGGACATACCTTGGTAAACTAGTTCCATTCTACCACCCACTTGGGAGGTACCAAAATGACTGAGCCATTAAATCATTATTATCATATCCAAGATTTTAAAAACCTGGCCACCATGGCAGCTGCAGTGTGTCCTGCTTGTGCCCAAGTCAATGCAAAACAAGGACCAAGGTGATCTGATGGTATCAGGGCCCTAGGATTCAGCCCTGGAGAAAAATGAGAAATAGACTTTACTGAAGTAAAACCCCCTCATGTGGGGTACACCTATCTACTGGTGTTTGTGGATACTTTTTCAGGTTGTGTAGAAGCTTTTGCCATGAAAAATGAAACCATATGGTTACCAACTTTTTTGTAATGAAATAATTCCAAGATTTGGACTTCCTTTCTCTGTTGGTTTTGACAATGGTTCTCTGCCTTGTCAGCTCAACTGTGCGATAGTAAAGTTCTAAATATTAATTGGAAGTTACATTGTGCCTACTGACCACAAAGCTCTGGACAGGTAGAATGCATGAACTGAACCTTAAAAACTACTTTAACCAAATTAATAATAGAAACTGTTGAAAAATGGATAAACTTTTTGCCTTTGGCATTCCTCCCAGTCTGATGCACCCCTTACAATGCTGGGTTTACCCCCTATGAAATTATGTTTGGAAGATTCTTTCCCTTGTTACCCCAATTAAAAGACCCTATTCTTAAAGAAATTACTAATCAATATTTGTTAAATTATCACCAGTCCCTCCAATAGGTCCAGGCTGCTGTCCACTCCAATGTCCATGCAGTCTTGCTGACCCCATCTTCCACACCTTGCCATTCATTCCAGCCTGGGGTCTATGTCAAGAAGTTCCAGAAAGAAGGACTAACCCCTGCCCTTCATGGTCATCCTCCACTCTGACGACACTCAAAGTTGATGGGATACCAGCTTGGATCCACCACTCCTGAGTCAAAGAGGCCAAGGACAACAGTCAACAATGGACAGCAATGCCTAGATCAGACCTTCTCAAGTTAACACTTTCTCACTCTGGTGTTATCTCATTATTGGACTTTTTGCTAAGGGAAAGGCTGTAAACATTGTGTATATTTTCTTTTTAACCTCCTTTGCCAATGGAAAAATCTTGGTCAGTCAAAACTGGACATATAAAGGTCCCCCACTGATATTCAAGGTTGAACTGCTCAATTTGCTGCAAAGAAAGGGCCTATTCCCTGTTACTTACAAACAAGAATGTCCTTACTCACCTTGTTTCCCTCTACAAACAAAAGACTTTTATCTCTGCTCTGCAAATCCCACTGACCAACAATATAATCAGGCTGATTATTTCTTTTGTCCTTATTGGAAGTGTGCCACCATTGCTACTTACAGTGAGGGGCTCAATGACACCTCTCAAATTATCTTCTGGTAGGCCTCCCACCCAGACCCAGCTCAAGCCCCTATATATATAAAAGTTAACAATCCTCTCAAATTTGAATGGGCCATGGGCCACACCTGGGTGTGCAGGTGTATCTGACTTGCTAAGATGAAGGTGCCCTATTCACTATACAATGCCGCTATCTACCCTGACTCCAGGTAGCTTGACCCCTTGGGTGATTGGCAGGTCTAGGAAATCCCTTATTTGAAATCCGTCTACCTCTGGCCCCAGCACTCAGACCAAACACCACTACTTGACAAACACCCACCCAGGGTCATTGGCCTTGGTCTCCTCCTCCCTCTCAACAACCCCCTAGTCTCTTTCCTATGCTAATGAGCATGTATCACCTGCTAAATTCCACTATGCCACAGCTAGCTGCAGATTGCTGGCTCTGCTTAAAGTTCTGACTTCCATATTATGTGAACCTGGGAGTTGAAGCTCCCATCATAAACAACACTGACAAAATTAGTGCTCTCCAGAAGTTGTACACATCACAATAGGAGACATAGCTGATAATGAATCCTGCCTCTTAACTTCAGGCTTAAATCTAATAGCATCTCCTTTTTCTGACATTTGTAATTTGTCTCTCACCCTAACTATGTCAGAGTCCATAGCTTAGATAGCTCCCACCAACCCTTGGTTAGCATGCTCTACAGGACTTACAAAATGTATAAACACCAAAAAACTAAACAATGAATCCACCTTGTGTGTTACCATTCATGTACTTCACCAAGTATATGCTTATAATGGTCCCAAGGGAATCCTTTTGCTGGTTCCTCTAGGCCTCTTGGCTGCTCATTGGAAATACAGTGCCCCTTTATTAATACCTGCCTTAATAGGCCTCAGTGTAGCTGGAACAGAAGCTCTAAGCACCAAAGCTCTAGTCTGCATGAATTAGGTTTATCCAACCTGGCTCAAGAAATAGACGCAGATATAGGCAATCTCCTGTTCACCATGGAACAACTCTATCACCAAGTAGCATCTCTAGCTGAGGTTGTACTCCAGAATCAATGGGGCCCAGAAATCTGTTATTTCTCTCCTAGGTGGGCTATGTGTAGCACTTGGAGAATCCTGTTGCTTTTATGCAAACAAGTCTGGAGTAGTTAAAAATACTCTAAAAAGATTTGGGAAAATTTGGAGAGAAGACAAAAAGAAAGACAGTAACAAATCCTGGTTTCAAACACTGTTTGACTGAAACACATGATTAACCACCTTAATTACAAGTCTTAATTACAGTGTCCTGCTTCTCCTTCTCCTCAGTCTGCTCATCAGGCCCTGTATATTAAATTGGATAGTCCATTTCATTAAACAATGAATAGCGTCTGTAAAACTAATGTGTATTAGAGTCCACTATAACCCCTCATCAATGACTGATGAGTCAATGGTTTGACTTGCTCACAACTAAAAGGAGGGAATGAAATGTCTATTGGTAATCTAACCAAGGTGACTCCATTGTATAGTAGTTCCCCCATGTTGTCTCCATGTAACTGCCCTAACCATTTCAGTAAACAGTATACCACATCATGGTGGCAGAACTCCAGGGACTTTCTAGCCACTGACTGTGCCCAGGACATAAAGTTAACCCAAACTCCCT
>CAUYQG010076901.1:0-13440 GCA_963574415.1 Tarsius wallacei | reverse complement strand
GCCACCGCAGCCTCGACCCGCTGGGCTCCGGCGATCCTTCCGCCTCAGCCTTCCAAGTAGCTGGAACTACAGGCGCGCGCTACCACGCCCGGCTAATTTTTTGATTTATTGTAGAGATGAGGTCTCACCAAGTTGCCCAGGCGGGTCGCGACTAAGAACTCTTTTTTTGCCACAGAGTCTGCTTTACCGCCAGAATTGACTAGAAGTGCTGAAGAATTAAGGCCCTCCAAGAGCAGTCATTAACCAGTGACTGGCAGGATTTTGTGTATAAATGTTCCAGTTTCCAAGCCTTTTGGCTACAATAGCTCTGAGGTGTATGTGTCTGTGAGTGTGTGTGTGTGTGTGTGTGTGTGTGTGTGTGTTTTACGAGTCCTCAGCATTCTGTCAGCAGGTATGTATTCCAGTTGCCCATGTTGGTAGCTCACTTGATAATGGATTCTACTGGATTTCTTCATTAGTTTGTCTCACTTCCCCATTTCCTTACCTTCATCTCTCTGTCCTCCAAAGTCAAACAAACAAGCAAAAAATAACCACAAAATTACTAGTACTTGAATCCTTTCTAGACTCTGTTTCTGGCACAACTGAAACTAAGACAACACCGATGAGACATCCAAAAGGCAGTGTCGTGGAAGAAGATGGACACTCTGTCTTTGGGATTTAGAAATGATCAGGCTAGGAATATAAAATGTAGCCATCCACATATGGACAGTTTGGGAGTCATAAGAATGGATAAGATCATCAAAGAGTGACTGACTGTAGAAAAATATACCAAAGATGGCTTAGAATCCTTGGTCACACTAGAGCTTAGAGGAACAGGCAAAAAATGCCGAAAGGGAACAGTCAGGGAGGACAGAGGAAACTCAAGCAAATGAAGAGAGTATTTCCAGAAATTAAATGTATTGATTCCTGAATCCCACCGCAGATTGACAGAACCAGGATCTCTGTTCTTCCAGATTCATACTAGTAGTCTGCATTTCGTATGACTTTTCAAATATCCCATCAGCATAATAAGATTCAAGAAACATTGATTGACCTTTAGAAACCCCTATCTTCACCTTTTTGGGGATATTGGTAGTATATGTAGCATGGCACAAATAAGCTTTTATTCTTTCCTGTTATGCTCACAACGACAACAACAAAATGCCCAACCATAATTGACTTCCTCATAGCTCATCTTGCTACTTAACAAATTGTGTCCTAGTAATTAGAGGCTATACATTTAAATGTTTAAATGTAGATATACAATTTTAAATTACCTGGCTGTGGCTCTTGCTAGGGGTTTCATATTCTTGAACTAGATCATTAACCCAAAGTAGATTTATAGGAAATTTGATTCTTCTAAAGATGTAAAATCAGATAAGATATAAAGGTTTTAGCTTTACCTCAGTTCTACAGACAACTTTTTTCTATTATGACTATATACTATTGAGGTTGATTTTCTTTATCACCAATGGTTATCGATCCAAGTGAAATCTCTTTCAAATAGTCATCTTGGGAAACTATATTCTACATTTCTGAAAGTCTTTTAGAAATGTCTTCAGCGTCCATGGCAACTACATTTGACTGCCACATCTTCACTCTCTTAGATTGTCCTGATTTTAGAATTACTAATGCTGATATAATAATAGTTAACATCATTTCAGAATTGTCATAAACTGACTCCTACAGAGTAGTCCCAAGAATGTTCACAACAAATCATTATACTACAAGTTTAACAGATTAACATGAACATTTCATAGGTGAAAACGCTCAAAAGGTGTTATGATGATTAATTTTATGTATCAACCTAGCAGGGCTAAGGGTTGCCCAGATAGCTGGTAAATAGTATTTCTAAGTATGTCAGTGAGGGTGTTTCTAGAAGAGATTGACATTTGAATCAGTAGACGGAGTAAAAAAAATCACCCTCACCAATGCAAGTGGGAATCATCCAATCCATCGGGGGCCTGAATAGAACAAAAATGTGGAGGAAGGGTGAATTTGCCCTCTCTGCTTGAGCTGGGACATTCATCTTCCTCTGCCTTTGGACATGGGTGCTCCTGATTTTCAGACCTTCAGACCCCAGAACTTGCACCAGCAATCCCCCAGTTTCTTAGGACTTTGGACTTGAACTGAGTTACATCACTAGATTTCCTGAGTCTCTAGCTTGCAGACAGGATTTCGTGGGACTTCTTGGCCTCCATAATAACGTAAGCCAATTTCCATAATAAATTTCTTCTTATATTATCTATATCCTATTGCTTCTGTTTCTCTACTACAAGTATGTGATTATTGATAGAATAAAAACTGTAGAGCTCCACCCAAAGACAGGATCAGCTACATAATTTCTAAAACCCAATAGAAATAAAAATGCAGAGCCCCTTGCTCAGAAAGCAGGGGGAAAGTGTTGATAAGTACTAAAACATAAAGCTGCTTCTTGTCTTCTGCATATCTTATCTGCATGAGCACATGCTTCTGTGTTCCTTCAGACCTCCCTTTCAAACCATAAGTTCAAAGACAATCAGTAAGAATTTCAAGACAACAAGAGCAGAGTCATAAACCCAAAAAAGTGTACCCTTTCTGGGGTTCTGTGTAACAGTCAGCCCCATAGAGATCACTGCTATTCAGACACTACTGGTTTCCACTGATATGTGGAAAAATTACAGGCTTCATTTTTTACCTCTCTATTTTGCAACTAAACTTCTTATATTTTCAGTATTAGTTTTCTTTTAGGTAAAAGAATACAAAAATTCAGGATGCCAAGAATAGGGCCCTCACTAGGTCAACACAAGTAGTTGTTAACGAAAGATGGCACACTTTGTAAAATATGGTAAATAGCTAAAGTGAACTAAGCAGTTTTGAAAGGAAATGGACAGTTTGAGAAATGATAAGGGAGTCAAGTTTCTTGATATGTAGATGAGGCTTCATGGATGTCAGACTTCAGAGAGAACAGTTTACTGTCTTAAAAGGTACTTGGAGTCACCCAAAACAGCTTTACAGGATCATAAAATACTCTGATTTTCCTTCTTTATCTGTTATGTGATGTTATGCCAAAGTTAGTTTGGAAAACAAACCACATTAAACAGTTAAGAAAAAGCCTTTCTCAACCAGGTATGGTAGCTCATGCCTGTAATCTCAACACTTTGGGAGGCCGAGCTGGGAGGATTACTTGAGCCCAGTCTGGAGTTCAAATTTGAGACCAGCCTGGGCAACATAGAGAGACTTCGTCTATACAAAAAATGTTTTAAAAATTAGCTGGGCATAGTGGCACATGCCTGTAGTCCTAGCTACTCAGGAGGCTGAGGCGGGAGGATTGCCTGAGCTCAAGGCTGTAGTAAGCCACGATTGTGACGCTACACTCAGACCTAGACAACAGAAAAAAAAAAGCCTCCCTATCCAGGCCCCTTAGTTAGGAATTTGGCAAGGTAAAGAAAAAAAGGTCAGAGTTGAGTCCTCACAGCACCACTACAGTAGTGAATTGAGAGGGGGGAGTCCCTGGAGAGAGCCCCTTCCTGGCTGGCTGCCTGGGACAGGCCAGGAAGACTAGGACCTGGCAGCTTATTTTACCTCAAGTTCAAACAAAACATTTCCCCTGTAGGCGGCTTTCAGCAAACACCCTAAAGTCCACTTTATAGCAACCTTCACAGAAACACAGTGGGGCAAGACTAGCATCCTCCGCACCCACTCTCCATCTGCCCCACCTCATTTCCGTTGCTTCCTGTGGCTGCCACGTCTAATTCAATAGACAGTCACAGAAATGCCAGCTCCTAAGCACCCTGAGGTTGGTTTATATCCTCAGCATGTTGGAGAGTTCTAATACAACACTCGAGGGTGATTTAAAGGCATACACGGGCTAAGTTTCTTAAGTTCCCTGGGCAGTCTCATGGGTGTGCTATTATACCTTTTTAATGGTAATTTTCTCCCTGGCAGGAAACCACTTAGTTCTTTCAGATTTCAGGAAGCTTGGGACTAATTATAGGCTGAATAGAGCTTAATTTACATCATCTTGTGAGAAAAAAATGTGTACACGCTATATGTAAATGTCCCTTCTTCACCTCTCTACCCCAAAAGTTACAATGCTCAAATCTGGTATATGTCAATGGTGAGAGTATTTAAGTGAAGTTACTTTATTTCTAATTCATTAATTTCCAGTTACAATACATCATAGATTCTATTACATTCTTTTGAAATATTTTCTGAAGTCCTTGAAAGAGTTTCAAAATAAACTTTATTTTAAATTGATATTAACTACGTAATAATACTAAGAGAAAGTGGGGATATTATAAAATCCATTTTTTAAAATATCAAATGTACTTTTTACTTCCACAAAATTTTTCTGTCACTCCCCCATTCATGCTGATACCATCTAAATTGAAGTCATACTGGCTATAATTTGCTTCACAACTTGGGTTTAAGCAACAGAGAACAATATTTATTGTGAGGGAAAAATTAATGATTAAAATAAAGCTGGTATAACACAATGAGGCTTTAGAATGACCCTGAGGAAGAAACTCGTAGACAAATGAGTTGAACTTTCCATGAAGCTTCTCAGACAGAGGAGAAAAAAAGAAGTCAAACTGGTAAAGGAAGAAATTAGAACAGTAAGGGCTAAATTTTCCCCAAAGTGAGCATGAGGTGAAAGGTTTTCCAGTCACAATGAAACAGAATTTGCTGACAAGGTCATGTTCACATTGGACAACTCACAACTGGGAAAAAGAAATTTACAGAAAGCATTGTTTATTTTTAACTACAAAATTTGGAATATTACCAAACTACCTCTGGGAAATGCCTGCCTCCCACTGACCAGTATGTTACTCCTCGTTCTCTCTGATATCCCTCTCTCCCTTGCTAGCACTCGGATGCCAGCCTAAGGGTTTGCAGAGAAGCATCGATAGTGATTAAAAGTGCTAGCCATGCTTTGCTCCTTCAATTTGCATAACTGATTCAAGTGACTTGGATATTTGTCATTGGTAAGGTATTTCTGATGAAATGAACTGAAACATCTGTGCTCCTTGTTTAATGCAAAAGCCTCATGTCTTTCTGACCTATGGGGTCTGCATTATTTTTGAGAGGTCTGACTTGGTGTTTGTATTGTAACCCATTCGACAAACAACCTCACTGTAGTTAACACAGTGCAGTTAACCTTCTCTGGCAACCTAAAGACTTTATTCACAGTACTGTACAATACGTGATTTTGAGAACATCCCCAGCAGTGAGAAATGGTCCATATCATTGTTAATTTGAGGGAGAATTCTATTGCTTTAAGCTAATAAGCGGGATAAGGTAGACCTCACTTCATTTCCCAAGAATGACCAATTTGCAGCATGATCTCTTGAGAATCATTTCTCTATTCTGCACGATTAGAAGGCATCACTTCTTCCTAAAGTCAAGAAAATACTTAGGGTGTCTAGCTCCTTTCTAGATATTCTAACACTAGAGCTTTGGACTTCTCTGGACTGGCAGGATTTATGTAAATGTGTGTTCAGAACTATACAAAAGACAATTTTAACATCTCTTGAGTTAGCTGTGAAGAACTGAAACACACTCCCTATAGACCAGTCTGCCTAAATGGTGTCTGGGAAAACTTAATAAACTCTATAACCCAAATAAAGTTTAGAGTTCAGGAAGTCTAGGTGCTGCTTTCAAAAAAACATGATCAACTATGGGCTTAGGGAGTTACAGTCTTGGAGGGCTACTAAAGAATTATAATAGGTACATTTTTATAGCATCGTACATAAGATTGAGAAAATACAAATTATTCAGCTTAAAGAACGAATTCTCTTGATGACACCATTGAAGTTCAAAAGTCAAAATAAGCCAAATATAATGATAATTCTTACTTGCTTCATCTGACCAGTGTCAATGGGAATTCCATTCACAAGCCATAGCAATATAAATTTTTAATTTTCTTTTCCCATTCCTCTAGCATTCAGTTTCTCTCTTCCCATGACTCTTCCAGGCATTTCTTGCCACATCTCCCACCCTCAACGTTTTCCCTTAAGTCTACTAGCTCCTTTCTTTCTGTCTCTTATAATTTTTTTCCATACATGGTAAACCTGAGCTTTTGCCTTTTCAATTAATCTGGTCTACATCAGTGTTTCTCAACCTTCTTTGCATTATTGCCTTTCCTAAGGAAACCCCCATAGATAGGCCACATATTTGTTTATGTACCATATGCCTATCTATACTTTACACATTAAAAAAGAGTCCAACTTTCCCTCTTTGGGGGCAATATTGTGCCAGTGGAGAACGCATGACCTCTAACACAAACAGGGTAAGCAGAGAGGAACAAGAACTGGCAGTTCTTTTGTGACAGCTCTAATTTGATTCCTTTTTTGCCTATTTTTTAAAGCTACTTAAGTATTCCACCATAGCCAGTGTCAGTCCTAAGCAAAACTGTGTGTCCTGGCTCTCCTTCTTAGCCTCTGTCTTCTCGCATGATCCCTGAATAACTAGTACCTCTCAACACTTTATTTAAACGTCATTTTTACCCTTGCACTCAGGGATCTTCTGTGCATCTGGCATCTCACCCCCTGGCTGTGATAGAAAACCAGCTACTCTGGGATGCTTTCCCATAGATGAAAGACGACTCCGACATGGCTGACATATTTCTCCTCTGAGGATCTTTTGCATCTTAAAAGAGCACCTCCTCCAAAAAAGGAAACTATATCCTCCATGGGAAATAAGTTTTGCTATTAATTCAGGTACCATAGAAAGCAGGCAGGGAAGTGATCTGGAATAAAAGCAGTGTGTATCCCCAAAATCATAAAAGTAGGCCATTCATCAGCCGGCCACACACCTGTAGTTCCAGCTCCTTGGAAGGCTGAGGTGGAAGAATCACCTGAGCCCAGCAGGTCAAGGCTGCAGTGGCCATGAGCATGCCACTGCCCTCCAGTCTGGGCGACAGAGTGAGACTCCGACTCCCCCCAAAAAAAGTAGGCCATTCAGTAGCCACCCACTCTGCCTCTTCATCATGCCTCACCTGCCTCTTGTCCCCACCAGCTCTCTCCCCACTAACAGTACCTGTTCTTGAAAACTGGAACCTTGGGAACAAAGAACTTCTTTAATACCTTTCTATTCACCATAGCACCTAGTATGATACCTTAAATGTTGTTGCCACTCAATAAAGCCAACTGATTTCCTAGTTCCATATATTCCTCATTTAAGTAAGTTACTTTTGTTCCTCAGTCTCCACCCATCATTTAGAAAAATCAATCCCTGTTTCTTCTCTATGTACTTCTATGTTCTTTATTTATTGTGTATTTAACTATGTTCTTAATCATGACTGATTAAGATTTCTATTTGAGACAGTACAATACGACTGTACTTTTCAAATTTTTTTGCTTCTAAGCCATAATAAGCGTTAAATTTCATATTGTGACCCAGTCCACTTACACACACACACACACACACATACACACACACACACACACACACACACTTAGATGTTTCACAAGACAATATTATGTGCATGTAGTCTGATAATTTCTATTTTATTTCATTTCTGAAAATCCCACTTATAACCCCACTAAATTGTTCTTATGATCCAATAGTGGGCTATGATCTACAGTTTGCAGAAAACAAAGGCCAGAGGTTGAGAGCACTTGTGGGCTTTGAGACAAAGTCAGACATGGGTCCAAACTCACCCACTGTGATGCTGACATGTGATGTTGGCCAAGTGATTTAACCTCTTTAGACATTGGTGCTCCCTCTTTTCAGGCAGACATGATAATATTCTAACTACCTGGAAAGATTATTATAGGAGATTAAATAACGCAACCAAAGCTCTTTTTACAGCACATGGCACATAGTAAATGTTAATACTTGTTAGCTCTCATTATTCATTCTTTAAATCCCTTCAAGAAAGTTGAAGAAATAAGCTTCATGAACATAAATTATGACTTGTATTTTATTTATTATGTACTTAACTATGTTCTTTAATTTTATGCTCTTATTTCATTTGTTGGGGTTCAGAAAACAATACCCCTACATATGCCGCTCAAACTGAGAATACCCAAGAGCAGCAAATGCAGAGAAAGATTTTTGCTGATCTTCCCTTATCCAACTAAGGGAAGTTCCTCCAGAAGGAACACAAGCATCAGCCAGGGAAGATCAACTCACAGGAAAAGAGACTGAGTTCTGACACCTCGTTCAGCAAGGTTTTCACCACAGGCACAATCTATTCTCAGAGGGCTGCTCCCTGAGTGACCATCTGCATAACAAGACAGCCTATGGTTTCACTGCATTTCCACCCCTCACTTTTCCATAGCTTGTCATCACCACCTTCCAGGAGCCCCCAACCCCTTTTTCCTTTCTGTAGGGAATGAAAATGTCAATCATCTGGTCTTTCTTTGACTCTTTTATGAGGGTCCCCTGTATCTGCCCATGATAATTTGAATGCCTTTTCTCCTGCTAATCTGTTAACTGTCCATTTATTCCAGAGATTCTAATTAGTGTACCTTCAGAGAGGAAAGTTTTAACTCTTATACATTTAGTAATTTTTTGTGACTGTTATAATGTCTATGTTGGGTTGTTTATGAAGGTTTTTGTCTATAACATATAGCACCTGGCTCAGAGTTGACCTTATAGAAGATTCAGGTATTATTAAAGTCCTCATCTGGCTACTTTTTTGCAAATGATTTTTAATAACAAGTAAAGGAAAAGGATAATGTAAAATAGGTTGAGGATAGAGAAAGGAGGAAATTATTTGTGACTTTGCATTATTACCTCCAGCAATGGTCAAAATTTATCTTAGAAGAAGACTTCATTTTTATGACTACAGTATGGAATTTTTCCCAAACAGTAACTTAAAATAAATATGAGAACCCCAAATCATAGGATCATGATATTTTTGAAAGTGCCACTTAGAGTGAAAATGTCTTATGAAAACAAGCACTCCTTACTTGTTCTGCCTTCATGAATCAGGAAACTATATTATAAACTGATGTCAAAAAACAGTGAAAACCAGTTCCTTAGATCAAAAAACGCTGTATTGCTATACTGAGAGTTATAACAAAATGCATTTTTATAAGAGCACCTTAAATAAATGATATAATAAAACTGATGGTGAAATAAACCAAGACTAAATAATGCCAGAAAGAATAAAATCAATAACTAGCCATTGAAACAAAAAACGGTGGGGAATTAAAAGAGTGAAGTTGCCTGAGAAGTTAATGTCTCCTTGAGGAAGCAAAATCTAGACATGCAAACTTCATCAACACTATGAGTTAAATAATATCTTGAGACAATTTGAGAGAGTACACAGAGCAATGTCGTCGGGCTCATTGACGGACGCCGGCAAATTGCTCAAGAGAAGCAGAGGTGGTTGAGAAGGAAGATGACCAGGGAGGGCTTTTTAGAATGAGAGCTGAGACTTGATACCACCCACTCTCTACAGTTGCCTGTATGAAAAATGACTAGCACAACCTGGTCTAGACCAGAATAAGGTCCTCCTGGGAGGAATTATTAAAGCGTTACTGAGTGTGTTGGGTTCACTATGAACTCAACCCTTGGATGGAACTGGGATACAATGTTGCAACTAAGTGCTTGAATGTTCTGATGACTTCTGTGGTTTATACATTGGAGGAGAAGAATTATATACTATATCATCTGTGGATGCCACTCTGGCATTCCCTTAGGATCCACAGAACTCCCTCCCTTTTTAAATATAGTAGTTGTGAATTTAGGATTTGGGGTTAGACACATGTGAAAATATAACACAAATCCTTCCTCATGGATAGTTCCAAACACCCAGTTATAATTATGTAAACACTGAAGAAATGCCACAAGGGAAGTAAGAGGTTTACATATTAAAATGAACACTGGCATTACCAATGGTGTTCAAATATAGTTTCAGTCTGTTATAAAGGTTCAAGATTTATTCCAATTGTTTCTGCCAAATTTTGCTGTCATTTTGTGCTAGAATATTTAAAGAGAAGAAATGTCCTAAAGAAAAATCTGTGTTTTATGTTATCGAGGAAAATGATTTTCTATTAATAATTGTCCCCTAGTGATATCTGATCTGAAGCCTTGATAAGAATAATGGGGAGAATGGGACTGGTGGTGATTAAGCATTATTTTATTGATTTTTCCATTTATCCTCCTTTGATCAACCTTTCAGGAGATTTCCTGAAGCTGGCAACCACAGCAGCCCACCAAAGAGGAAATGATTTAAGAAATAAAAAAACACAATGCTAGAAAGGACAATTTGCAGTCAAATATAGTATACATGTATATCTGAAATTACTCGGAAACATTCTTTAAAATATTAATACCTAGACAAACTAATCAAGTACTCAACTAACAATTCATTGGCTTTGGAGTAAATATAGACCCTTTCAATTCTTTTTTTTTTAAACTAGTTATTTACATTGGAGACTCAGAGTAAAATCGTTAATAAAGAAGAAAGACCAATCCATTAAAGATTTAAACAAGCACTTTTCTGTGAATGCCTCCACCAGGTGCTTTGGTCAACAAGTCTTATATTCACAAAGCAGATACCCTAGAGAGTCATCAGAACAATGTTCCCCTAAATGAACAGAAAGACATATTACATCAGTGCACTGTCTAGGTAGCAACCTAATGTCTGGATTCATGGGCAGTGAAAGAATGCACTCAAGTCAGATTAGAGTAGATAAACAGGTTTACTGAGTACACTGAAGGGAGCTAGCCAGCAAGACAGTGATAAGGGAGCTATCTGCCTCTAGCCAGTGGCTTGAGGTGTCTTCACAGTGGAGGTGACCTCCTTCTCAGTTAGGGTTAGGATTAGGATTCTTGTCATGCATCAGGGTTCCTGCCATGCAAAGAAGTGATTGAAACACTGCAGGTCTGATTGGTTGAGGCTCGACTTGGACTGTAGGCTGCTTGTGGGTCAATTGGTAACACAAAGTGACTCGTACAAAATGGCTTCCACATGCACTTTGATTTCCATTCTAGGAAGATGAGTTTACCATAAGGTTAACATGAACCTGTGAAAGAAGATGGTATCTGGGGACCCCAAACTCACTATACTGAGGGAAAGTTACGTTTGGGAACTTAGTCATACACACAAAAACCCCTGACTTCTTTTTGTCTCCAGATGGATGGCTGCTATGATGGAAGGCTACATGTAGCCCAGATGGCTTCTTCACAGATTACTTACAAGAAAATTCCTTGTGAGTCCTGAAATCTTTCAGAATACATGTCCCCCTGAGAATAAGCCCTGAAACAGAGTTCTGCTGGATCTTCCTCCACTCTGTCTTTCCACTTGTTTATGTTATCTTATGTGAAAAAAAAAGAGAGCTTAGATTTACCAAGAGCATCCTTGACTGTTTTTCTATCCCCTCTTGTATGCAAAATGTAAAATTCTGAGGCTGGTGAAGAGCCTTCACAAGATCACAAGAATATCATTGTCTACCCCACACCTCTCAACCTTTTTTTCCCCTCCTCTCCCTCTTGGCCATTTTCCCCTTTAAATACTGAAGTCTCCAAGTTATTCTTTGTGTTGTTTTTTCCTGGACATGTCCTAAAACTAAACCCCAAAATGATTGAGAATTTTCAGTCTTTTTTTTTGGTTTACAAACCAGAGGTGAGACTTGGCATTATAAGGCTAGCAATGATCTTAGCCCATTAAAGAAGTTCTCTGGTCAGATTATACGTGCACCATGATGAGCTGGAAAGCCAGTAGCATGAGGAAGAATGAAGACAATAAATTTGCTTCCTTTGTAAGAGAGAAGACCATAGGAACACGACAGTGATTTCTGAAATGTGAAGCGCTAATATGTATTAGGAATGGACATTGCCTACTTATCTAGAGGTCAGCCTTTTAAACAGAAATTTCATATTTTACCTGTCTAGTTTTTTAAAATTTATTTATTGTAGAGATGAGCTCTCACCATGACATGTTGCTCACCACAGTCGAAAACCTTTAACTTAGATAAAGCTGCAGAAATGAAGAGAATATAATACAGGATTATAAGAGAATCGAGGCCTTTTCTTTTTTTGAGTTGGAGTCTCACTCTGTTGCCCAGGCTAGAGTGTATTGACGTGCTCATGGCCACCACAGCCTCGACCTGCTGGGCTCAGGTGCTCCTCCCACCTCAGCCTTCCAAGTAGCTGGAACTGCAGGAATGCACCACCATACCTATCTAGTTTTTTAAAATTTATTTATTGTAGAGATGAGCTCTCACCAAGTTGCCCAGGCTGGTCTCGAACCCGTGGGCTCAGGCAATCCTCTTACCTCAGCCTCCCAAAGTGCTGGGATTATAGGTGTGAGCCACCGCGCCCAGCCCAGAGAATCAAAATCTTAAAGGAAGTTGATTGCAAATACTTCTTATGTCTATTTCTAGTTTTGCAATGCTTTTAATCAGAAAGAAGACATCGAATAAGAGGATAATTATACTCATCACTGGTTTATTTCAAAAGGTACATTATTCTGCCATTCCTTTGAAATCTAAAAACACCCTGCTCTTTGAATTAAAAAAAAAATTATTTAGACATAACAACAACAACAACAAAAAACTTGTAGGCTTTACTTTGGTTTAAAATAAAAACGAAAACCACTCTGCTTTTTCTCGTTACAAAATATGGAAAATTATAAGCAATTCTGTTGGTTGCACTAATCATAAGACTTGGTGCTTCTGTTTTTCCCTTTTCTGCACGCTGCTCAGACTTGTTGCTCTTTCCTTTGCTAAATATAGCTGGCTTCCTTCTATTTTCACAGCTGACTGAAGAATTTCATTAGGAAGGTGGAAAGCTAACACCATCACTCTGATGAATAAAACAGTCAGCTGATATCTCCTCTTGCTCCAGTGGAAAAAATTACAAGCTCGAGAGGTATTGGGTGACAGAATAGAGTCCATTAAAATGGCTAATTAGTGTGATGAGCAAAAGGTCTTCTCACTGTTTTCCCTTGGTAGGCAGTTGTTAAAAGCTCCTGCTGAAAGTCCAAAAAGGGATATGTCTTTTCTTCAAACTTGGTCTGATGATGGTTTCAAGTCTGTAGGCTTTAAAGTGTGGTAAGAGAGCACTCTTTCCTGCCTAGCTATGTAGTTCAGTGCATCTGTCTTTTACTGACCACTTTTAGTCACGCTTCTTTGCCTACGGAATGACATATCCCCAGACAAGGCTGGCTCTTTCTAAACTTACCTTTCTCTCCTACTTAAATGCTTCATCCTAACCAAAGTAGACTGCACACCTTTGCCCAATGGCATCTTTACATTCTTGTCATCTTGATCTGGAATGTCAATCTCATCTCGCACATCTATCCTACTATATCAAAGTCTAGCTCAAATCTTCCCAAATCTGCCAGCTACTCTGAGGTCATTCCCCAGCTAGAATTAATTGGCCCAGCCGGGCTCGGTGGCTCAGCCTGTAATCCCGTGCCTTTGGGAGGCTGAGGTGAGTGGATTGCCTGAGCCCGCGGGTTCGAGACCCGCCTGGGCAAGCGAGACCTCATCTCTACAATAAATCAAAAAATTAGCCGGG
>CAUYQG010076899.1:0-15546 GCA_963574415.1 Tarsius wallacei | reverse complement strand
GTCTTGCGCCACGGGGACGAGGGACTGCTGAACTTGGGTCCCCAGGGCCCAAAGGCGTGGCTGGGAAGGCGGCGGGGTGCCGGGATGTGGTGAGCTTGAGGGTGGGCAGGGGCGGTTTTAAAAGTATGCAATTCTGGATTTTTTTTTTTTAGTTGTAGTCTCACTCTGTTGCCCAGGCTGGAGTGCATTGGCACGCTCACGGCTACCACACACCGCTGCCTCGACCTGCTGGTCTCAGGCTGTCCTTCCGCTTCAGCCTTCCAAGTAGCTGGAACTACGGCACGCGCCGCCACGCCCGGCTTATTTTTTGATTTATTGTAGAGTTGAGGTCTCGCCAAATTGCCCAGGCCGGTCTCGAACCCCTGCTCAGGTAGTCTTCTCACCTCGGCCTCCCAAAGTGCTGGGATTACAGGTTTGAGCCACCGAGCCCGGCAGACCTCTTAAAAAGAAAGAAAGAAAAAAGGCTGGGTGCTCATGCTTGTAATCCCAGCACTTTGGGAGGCCGAGAGAAGAGAATTGCTTGAGCCCAGGTGTTCGAGACCAGCTGGGCAACATAGTGAGACCTTGTCTCTTAAAAAAATAAAAAGAATTAGCTGAGTATGGTGGCTGATGCCTGTAGTCCCAGCTACTTGGGAGGCTGGGGGAAGCTGCCTGAGTCCAGGAGGTCAAGGCTACAGTGAGCCATGATCATGCCACTGCACTCCAGCCAGGGCAACAGAGTGAGACCACGACTCCAAAAAAAAAAAAAAAGGAAACATTTTAGACAAATTAAACTTAATGGAGTTTAATTGAGCAAAGGACCTTGAAAACATGTTAAGGAAAAGAAGCCAGATGCATGTGGCCACATATTGTATAGTTTCATTTACATATGAAATGCACAGAATAGGTGAATTCATAGTAAGATACGGAACCTGCAGGATTAGTTTCCAAAATGATATCATACGCCCCAGACCTCATTGACAAGATGGGAGGCAGTGAGAAGACCTGCCAAGGCCAGCTGAGACCAAGATGGCATCGAAAACTACCTCTACCTGTCTTTCTTGCTCATTATACAATAGTTGTAATATATTAGCATGCTAGACGACCAGAGCCATGACAGTTTACAATTACATAGCAACATGCAATTGCCATTACGGTTACAATTACCATGGCAACTCCCAGAAGTTACCCTATATGACTCAAGGAACCCTTGAGTCTGGGAACTCCCTGCTCCTTTCCTGAAAGTCTGTGAATAATCCACCCCTTGCTTAGCATATAATCAAGAGATAGCTATAAAAATAAAACCCCAGTGATGTATGGGCTTGCTGTTCTTCCTATCGACAAGCCCAGTGTGGAGTAGCCTGTTTCCTGTCATTTCAACAAATTTATTTTCCAACTTAAATCCCAGTGATGCACATGGGCTGTTCTGATTATGGATGTTTCCTTAATAAACGTACTTTTCGTCTCACTTTTGGCTCACGTTTGAATTCCTTCCTATGTGAAGCCAAGAACCCGATTGGCCTCTCAGGCTGAACCCCAATTCTGGGATTCATCTGCATCAATAGTGTCAGAGGTAGATAAGTGGGTTGGAAGGGGTGGGGAGGACAATGGGAAGTGACTTGGTTTGAGGTTCTGTTTGGCATGGTAAAAACGTTCTGGAATTAGTAGTGACGGTTGCACAAGACTGAAAATACTAAAAGCTGCTTGTGACATAATTAGAAGTATATATGTGATCTCTGCCTGGAGCTTCTAAAACGCATAACTTCCTAAGTGATAGGAACAACTCTTGCTATTCATAATAAGCCCCTTTCAACCACATCCGAGTTTATGCTAATGAGTGACTTAGAGGATGGAAGCTTGTCGTCAGAGGAACCAAACTTGTGATTAGAGGATTGGAACTTTCAGCCCCACCTCTCAACCTCCAGGGAGGGAAGAGGAGTTGAAGGTTGATTTAATTACTGTAGAGCTAAAGAAAGAAACTAAGATTAATTAATAAAGTATAGAATTTATTTGGGCCAAAATTAGGACAGCTTTGTGGAAGACTCCGACTCAAGTACTGTAACCAGATATGAGTTCTATTCAGCCTTTGTTACAAGCAGGTTTTTTTTTTTGAGTTGGAGTCTTACTCTGTTACCCAGACTGGAGTGCAGTGGCATGCTTGCGGCCACCGCAGCCTCGACCTGCTGGGCTCAGGCAATCCTTTTGCCTCAGCCTTCCAAGTAGCTGGAACTACAAGCGTGAACCACCATGCCCAGCTAATTTTTCTTTTTTAATTTATTGTAGAGACGAGGTCTCTCCAAGTTGCCCAGGCTGGTCTCAAACCCCTGGGCTCAAGCAGTCCTCTTGGATCCACCCACCGCGCCCACTACAAGCAGCTTTTTAAAGGCAAAAGGAGTACAAGGAGTGGGCTGATACAAAGTTGTTTGTCAGGAATTCTCATTGGTTTACAGAAATAACATTGATTAGTGATTAGCTGTACAATATTGAACTATAGAGTATGAGTTATGGTGTCCTGCATGCCAGTATTGTTAGTTTATTTAATTAATTTATTTGGAATCAGTATCTCACTCTGTTGCCCAGGCTGAACTGCAGTGTTGCAATTACAGCTCACTGCCATCTTCACCTCCTGGGTACAAGCAATCAATCCTCTAGCCTCAGCCTCCTGAGTAGCTGAGACTACAGGCATGCTGCACTATGCCTGGCTAATGTTTTGATTTTTTGTAAGGATGAGGTCTTACTATGTTGCCCAGACTGGTCTCCAACTCCTGGGCTCAAGTGATCCCCCTGCCTTGGTCTCCCAAAGTGCTGGAATTACAGGCATGAGCCATCACACCTGGCTTTTTAGGTTAATTTATAGCTACTTGCGGTTGCAGTCAGTATACAGTCCAACAGCTTTGAGAGATGATTACTTGGCTATAGGGGGCAAGTGGGATGTGACTTCTGTCTCATTCTCATGCCTCTCTGGGCCTGGTAATTTAAAGGAGGCATGCATTCCTCAGATAAAGAAGTTTCTTTTCTTTCTCATTACCAGTGGCCAATCATGCCTATGTAATGAACCTCCATAAAAACCCTAACTGGCGAGGCTTGGAGAGCTTCCAGTTGGCAAATGTATACACATTCTGGGAAGGTCACACAGCCCAAACTCCATGGGGACAGAAACTCTAGTGCTTGAGATTCTTCCAGAAGTATGATTAGAGAAATAGTTTTCCTTAGGACCTGCCCTGGGACCTCTTAATCTGGATATTCATTAAAATATCTTTTATAATAAACTGAGCTAGCTGGGTATGTGTGGTGGGTCACGCCTGTAATCCCAGCACTTTGGGAGGCCGAGGCGAGAGGATTGCCTGAACCCAGGTGCTTGAGACCAGCCCGGGCAATTTGGTGAGAACTTGTCTCTAAAATAAATCAAAAAGCTGGGCATGATAGTGCATGCCTGTAGTTCCAGCAACTTGGAAGGCCAAGGTGGAAGGATCACCTGAGCCCAGCAGGTCGAGGCTGCGGTGGCCATGAGTGTGCCACTGTACTCTAGTATGGGCAACAGAGTGAGTCTCTGACTCAAAACACACAAACAAACAAACAAACTGGCAACCAAGTGTGGTGACTCACATCTGCAATCCCAGCACTTTGGGAGGTGGAGGAGAGAGAATTGCCTGAGCCCACAGGTTTGAGACCCGCCTGGGCAAAATGGCAAGACCTTGTCTCTACAATAAATCAAATAACCAGCCGGGCATGGTGGCGCATGCCTGTAATTCCAGCTACTTGGAAGGCTGAAGTGGCAGGATCACCTGAGCCCAGCAGGTTGAGGCTGGGGTGGTTGTGAGTGTGCCACTGCACTCCAGCCTGGGTGACAGAGTGAGACTCCAACTCAAAAAATAATAATAGTAATAAACTGGCAAACATAGGTATTATGATTTGAATTTTTGTGTCCCTTCAAAATCTGTGCATTGCAATCTAATCTCCAATGTGTTGTTATTTAGAGGTGAGGGTTTAGGGAGGTGATTAGGTTGTGAGGGTAGAGCCCTTATGAATGGGATTAGTGCCCTTATAAAAGAGGCCTGAGAGAGCATGTTAATCCCTTTCTCCTGAGGACACCAGCAAGAAAATGCCATCTGTGAAGCAGAACCCTCACGAGGCACTGAGTCTGCTGGTGCCTTGATCTTGGACTTCCCAACCTCCAGAGCTGTGAGTAATAATTTCCTATTATTTATAAATTACCCAGTTTGTGGTACTGTGTTATAGCAGTCCGAATGAACTAAGACAGTGGGTAATGTTTCCCTGAGTTCTGTGAGCTATTATAGCAAATTATTAAACCTGGAGAGGACATCATGGGAACCCTTGGTTTGTAGCCAAGGGTTAGACAGAAATGTGGATAGCCTGGAACTCTACTTGTGACCAGCATCTGAAGTGAGGACAGTCTTGTGGGACTGAGCCCTTAACCTATGAGGTCTGTGCTAATTCCAAGTGGTTAGTGCCTGCTGTTGTTTGAATGTTTGACCCCTCCAAAACTAATGTTGAAATTTGGTTCCCAATGTAACAGTATTGAAAGGTGGGGCCAAGCCGGGCTCGGTGGCTCAGCCTATAATCCTGCACCTTTGGGAGGCTGAGGTGAGTGGATTGCCTGAGCCTGTGGGTTCGAGACCCGCATGGGCAACTCGGCGAGACCTCATCTCTACGATAGATCAAAAAAATCAGCCGGGCATGGTAGCATGTGCCTGTAGTTCCAGCTACTCAGAAGGCTGAGGCAGAAGGATCACCGGAGCCCAGTAGGTCGAGGCTGCGGTGGCCGGGAGTGTGCCACTGCACTCCAGTCTGGGTGACAGAGTGAGGCTCCAACTCAAAAAAAAAAAAAAAAAAAGAAAGGTAGGGCCTTTGGTCGTTGACAGTCCACTTATGGGGTAATGGATTAATAGGGTAACATGAGAGTAGATCTGTTATGAAAGCCAGGTGGGCTTTCTCTCCTGAGCCCCCTCACCATGTGATACCCTGCACCCCATCAGGACTCTGCAGAGAGTCCCCACTAGCAAGAAAGTCCTCACCATATGTGGGCCCTTGACCTTGGACTTCCCAGCTTCCAGAACTATAAGAAATAAATGTCTTTTCTTTATAAATTATGCATTCAGTTATAGCAACAGAGCACAGCCTAAGACAGTGTCAGAAATGAGGTAAATTGTAGAACCCCCATTTGGTGCCTGCAGAGAAATGGAAGAGTTCTTGGTGTGGAAAACCCACACAACACATCAGAAATGATGTGTTTAGTGAAACTTTTCCTTTACCTCTGAGTTATATATCTTAAAAGGGTGAGTTTTATGGAATGTAAATTATACCTTAATGAAAGTGTTATGCTTAAAAAAAAAAAGGTGGGCCAGGTGTCGTGGCTCACTCCTATAATCCCAGCACTTTGGGAGGCCAAGGTGAAAGGATTGCCTGAGCCCAGGGGTTCGAGACCAGCCTGGGCAACTCTGTAAGACCTCATCTCTACAATAAATCAATAAAAATTAGCTGGGCATGGTGGCACGTGCCTGCAGTTCCAGCTACTTGGAAGGCTGAGGCAGAAGGATCGCCTGAGCCCAGCAGGTTGAGGCTGTAGTGGCCATGAGCATGCCACTACACTCCAGCCTAGGTGACAGAGTGAGAATCTGACTTAAAAACAAACAAACAAACAAAACAAAAAAAAGTGGTGAGCTGATAAAAGGAAACTGACATATAAGTAGAGTGTACTGACAGCGAGCCTCCATACCTGCCGATTTGTGGAGTAACTTCTGCCATTATATTTTTAGATCTTTTCTCTTGGGCTGGTGAGACTTTTCAAGCTGCCAACATTTTGGGGACCCTAGTTGGGGAAGGCAGCTGGGCAGGGTGGATGATGGGTTGGTGGCCTCAGATTTGAGCATGCATATGTCTCTTTAATCTCTATTGCTATTGCTGCCTAACAAACGACCCCAACTGTCTTGTTATATTCACGACAAATGTTAGGGACAACTTGCCTCTGCTCCACAATGTGAGGGCCTCATATGGAATGGCTAGAAGACAGATGGCCCATCAAGTGCCTGTAGTGAGTGACTTGGGGTGGCAATCGGGAGCAGAGTGCCCTCCTCAGACAGTATGGTGCCTGCCGAGAGACAAGGAAGGAGACCCTGAGGCTGTTGGTCCTGCTGGCAGAACCTCTTGGCTGATGCCTGCCAGAGAAGCTCGAGTGACATGAGTTTGTCTCCATTCCAGTGGGAAGTGGAAGGGAGACCTGGGAAGACCTCCGAGCCTGTCTCTCCCAACACACTCCCTGACTGATGGAGAAACGGGGACCTAGAAGAGCGTGGGGGCTTGCCAAGGACTGCTTCGGTTGTTTTTCAGTTCTCCAGTTTGGACTAGAAATCAGGACCAGGTGAGCCAGCACAATGGCAGTGTGGGGCTTAGGGCTCCAAGTGCGCTCTGCCACCTACCGACCCTGTAACTGTGGGCTTGAAGCTGTGCCCACTTTGTAGGATGAAGGGATAAGGACATAAGGGTCCCCAAACCTGTCTCCTCTTTCTCTCCCTTTTGTTACTCAGCCTCCTTCCAGACTCAGCACCCCACTCTTGCTTCCTTTCCTTGCTAACAGCATCTTCTTACCTGAAACAGTTTCTCAGCTAGGGTGACCGAAGATCCTGCTTGCCCAGGATCCTACTGGTTTTAGCACAGAGAGTCCCACATCTCAGGAACCACCCCCACCCCCGCCCAGTACCAGGCAAACTGGGTCAGTTGATCACCCTGCCCTATCCTGCCTGTTTACCTTCCCCTGGTTAGAATCACACCACAGCTTTCTGAGAGCCCTGGCCTGCAGAAGGGCACACAGCACCTGTGGTTGGCCTTTGCTGACGTCTGGGAACTTGGCTGGCAAACTGTCCTACACTGATGGCAACTTTCTGTAAAGAGCAAGGGTCCTCCCTACACCTAACCTGTTTGTATATCAGTGTGGCTCAGGCTGAGTATCTGCATTCCTTCTGGAAATCTGGCATTTTGGCATGTGCCAGGTAGAGATCAGCTGCCAATAAAAACCCTGGGCACCAAGTCTCTATGAGCTTCTCTGGTAGGTAGCATTCTACATGTGTCATCACCACCTGTTGCTGGGAAATTCAGCACCTCTGGTATGACTGCATACCAGTCATACCAGAGAAGACTCTCGAAACCTCATGTCTAGTTTCTGCCAAATTCACTTCATGTGCCTTTTTCCTTTGCAGATTTTGCTCTGTATCCTTTGGTTGTAGTACATCTCAGCCTTAGGTATGCTGGGTTCCGTGAGTCCCTCTGGAAAATCATGGAACCTGGGGTGGTCTTGGGGACCTCCAACAAAGCTGGTGAGGGACTTTCCTGTCTCAGAGAAAGACCTTTCTTCAGGGCCTGGCAGCATTAATGTCTCTCCAAACCCTGAATAAGAAGAGGAATCAGACCCGGGTGGGGTGCAGTGGCTCACGCCTATAATCCCAGCACTTTGGGAGGTGGAGATGAGAGGATTGTCTGAGCCCATGGGTCGAGACCAGCCTGGGCAACTTGGCGAGACCTCATCTCTACCATAAATCAAAAAACTAGTCATGCATAGTAGCACACACCGGTAGCTCCAGCTACTTGGAAGGCTGAGCAGGATTGCCTGAGCCCAGGAGGTTGAGGCTGCGGTGGCCGTGAGCATGCCAATGTACTCCAGCCTGGGCAACAGAATGAGACTCCATTTCAAAAAAAAAGAAGAGGAATCAGACCCAAAGACTTGTCGAAAGTCAGCCTGGCTCCTACTCAGGCCATGTATAATCTGTTTTTCCCTGCTCTATGTGTGGCGAACTGAGGCCCAGGGAGGGCAGGTTCTGCCCAAGGGCACACAGAGCGAGGGCCCAGGTATGTTGCAACCAGCCCCAGGCCTCCCCTGCCTCTGTACTGACCAGGGGCTCTGTCCTAGCTGGGCTCAGGGTAGTGGCCCCTCTGCCCTTCTAGTAGGAAACCCCCAGCAGGGTCAGCAGTCCTGACTCCTGCCAGCTTTCCCAGAAACCCCTAGAACATCTTGTCCATCCTTCCTTCTCATCCACCAAGAAGGCACCCTCCTGGTGTGGCATGGTGAGAGACACAGTACAGTGGACAGAGTGGGGTATGATGGCAGCCCAGGGGGTCTGGCCCTGCACTGCAATAATGGGGCTCAGCTCACAGCTAGCTGCTCCTGGCTTCTAGCCCACCTGGGCACCTGCTCTGGGGGCCATTGGCATCTGCTGACAGATGAAGGCACGTGCAGGTGGGAAGACCTCTGGGTGTTAGAGCAAGTTGTGGTGGAGCTAGAAAGGGGCCAGGGGACCAGCCTTTGCAGGGTCCCGGAAGCACTGGGGGTGGAGTCCCTGAGAATGCAGTGGGAGATGGTAGAGTGGCCCTGTGGGTTTCTCTGGCATAGATGCCCAGCCTCTAAAGGGGGCTGTTTTGTGTCTTGTAAAATCTATCCAAGTAGGATACAACCTAATGCTTAAAATGGAAAAAAATAAAAAGGAACGTTTTAAAATATCAGGTAGAACATTTGAGGCTCAATAAGGCCAGTAGATTGATGCTTGCCATTGAAAAGACAGTTTATTACCCACAGTTCCAGAGAAAAGGGGACATGCCATGCCAAACTCCAGGGGCCACATGAGAAGGCACGTGTTGGTCATGAAGCAGAGGGATGCGGGGAGCGGTGGACAGGAGTCTTTACTGTGAGTTCTGTGGGAAGGAACAGGTGGCGCGGGGCAAGAAGGCTCAGGATTAGATGGTTTGAATAACTTTAGGGCCTGGGGTAGAGCAACTGTTTCTCATTGTGGACTTTGAAGTGGGCATTGGAGTGATTAGGACAGGTCTACAGTGGCCAGAGTGTGAGAGCCCCATAGAGGAGGAGGTTGGGGGTGTGGGCTCTGGATTGGTTGGTTGTATTTGAAAAGTGCCTCCTGCCCAGGAGGAGGGCTCTTCCTGAGGGGCGGGGGACTGAGAAGTGAGGCAGAAGGCCGAGGCAAGGTGACTTAGGCACATTATCACAGTGTTCAGAACAAGGTATGTCTGGCATATACATTCAAGGGAGATGTTGAAGCATCATTTGTGGAAGCTGGAAATGTGGCCAATACTGAGACTGGGGCAGGTGGGCCTTTTCTGCAGGGGAGGACACCCCAGCATCTGGGGCCTGATGTGTCTCCAGCGGTCTCACTCTGAGTTCCAGGCTGGGCAGGGCTGGATGGTTCTGGCTGCCCAGACTGGCTTCAGGACCTCTCAGGGACCGCTGCTCATGTGTGAGCAGCAGGGCATCAGCCCTGCCTTCATCCAGCACCTACCCGGCATGGTAGACTGAGGGCAGGCCTTGGTGAGCAGGGACAGATGGGGCTGTGAAGAGTGTGTGCCTGCTGACCTCTAGCCTGTGGGACCCCTGATGGCCCCTCCTCAAGATGGGGAGGGGCAGACCCCATGCACAGCATGCAGGGACACTAGCCCAGAAGAGCAGGATACTGGCCCCCAGCTGGCACAGGGCATCCGTGGCAAAGCCTCTCAGCACCCGTCGACCCACCTTTCCCATTCCTGTGTCTTAGGCAGCCAGGCCAGGCTCCATGAGGTGACCCCTTCACCTGCTGGTCCTCCTTCCACATAGACCCAGCTGGGCCCTTTCTCAGACCAGGACTCTTCTACCTTTGATTAACTGAATCCGCTGCTTGCCCCTCATTCCCACCAGCACACAGGTCCTTTCTCTTTTCCTTGTTTTTTAGAAAATTTGCGAACTTTGAAAAGCTGAGCGCATAGTACAGTGACTGTCCATAAACCTTTCACCCAGATTCAACCAGGAACATTTGGTCACACTTCCTTTGTTCATGACTCCTCTTTCTCGCTGCACATACGTGTATATGTACTTGTGTGTGTATATGTGTGTATACATGTGTGTATGCACATCATACATATGTATATATGTGTGTATGTGTGTACATGCATGTGTATATGTGCATGCCATCACCTTGCGGGTAAGGGTTCCAACATTTGAATTTTGGGAGGTGGGAGACAAGTCTTTGGACCATACAATGTATGTATGCATATTTTTATGTACAGGGGGGTGTCTCCCCAAAACCCCAGAATTTATTTATTAAAAATTGTGTATTTATTTATTTATTTATTTTTAGATAGGAAAATATAGTTTCTTTAGAAGGTAGATTGGAGAGAGAAAAGGGGAGATCCAGATTGGGAAGGGGGCCAGAGCTTAAAGAGAAGGATGGCCTGTGTACTTGTTCGTACATGTTTAAACTTCAGTGAATTTCAAAATACTCTGTTTGATGCAGTACTCCTATTGAGATGCTTTTCCTACTGCTGACAACAGTTTTTGAATTTGTCAGTTGTGATGCCTTTTAGTGCTTCTGCCATTTTTTGTTTCACCTCTTCCACGTGGGCAAAATATTTCCCTTTGAGGACTTTTTTCATTCAAGAAAACAAAAAAAGTTGCTCATGGTGAGATTGGGTGAACAGGGAGGGTGGGGCATGGGGATTGTGCCATTTTTGATCAAAAACTGCTGAACACTCAGCATGGTGTGGGCAAGGACGCTCAAATCACCCATCATGAAATGGGCAAATGCATTGAAAGTATCTCCAATAAAAAAAAAAAATTTCACAAAGCCATGGTAGCCTCTCACAACAATGCTAGTTGATGCACCAAGGCAAATGGGCTCCTAGAGCACTTACCTAGCAGGGGAAGCTTGTACTACAAGGGGCTTGCCTTCCAAAAAGATAATTCAGTTTTTTTCCCCCTTATATGTATAAGTGTATGCATATGTACATGTATATATGTGTGTATTTATGTATTCCTGTGTGTATATGTACTATATATATTTTTAGCTTTTTTTTGTTTCTTGTTTTGCTTGCTGATTCCTTTGCAAGTGAATTGCAGCTGAGCGTGGTGGCTCATGCCTATAATCATAGTACTTTGGGAGGCTGAGGTGAGAGGATTGTCTGAGCCCAGGGTTTGAGACCAGTCTGGGCAACTTGGTGAGACCTCATCTCTACAATAAATCAAAAAAGTAATTAGCCAGGCATGGTGGCATGCGCCTGTAGTTCCAGCTACTTGAAAGGCTGAGGTGGAAGGATCATCTGAGCCCAGCAGGTCGAGGCTGCGGTGGCTGTGAGTGTGCCACTGCTCTCCAGCCTGAGCGACAGAGTGAGATTCCAGCTAAAAAAAAAGTGAATTGCAGGCATCACAAACTTCTCCCCTAAGTATTCCAGCAGCACACATTGTCCATGTGACACCAATATCATTATCCTACTTAGGATAATTAACATAGATTCAATAAGGCCATCTAATGCCTAGTCTATATTTCAATGTCCCCAGCTGACCTTGTCTCCTTAGTCTCCGTGACTTCTCTTTCTTTTTATATAGCATCACATGTTTTGAAGAGTTCAGATCACTTTTCTCATAAACACTGCATTGATCTGGCAGTATCTTGATGATTGTTGGGCAAACATCTTTGGCAAGGACCCCACCTGGGAGTGTTGTGTGCCTCCCCTTTGGCCACACTAGGGAGCAACAAGTCTTGGGGGTGCCAGGCTTCAGATGGGGACCACCAGCTCTGTTGTAGAGGAAGCTGTCCCCATTTCTCAGTACTAAGCAATCTGTGGGGTGATACTTTGGGGCTGTGTGAATGTTTTCCTCCCTCCCAGTGGTTTTTTTATCCTTTGATGATCCTTGGCTGGACTAATTATTACTTTGGGCACTGCAAAGTGGTGGTTTTCTTAATCTTGTCATTTCTTCCCCAGGTAATGACTAGCACTTTTTTTTTTTTTGGTTCGGTGTCTCTCACTCTGTTGCCCAGGCCAGAGTACAGTGGCATACTCATGGCCACCATAGCCTCAGTCTGCTGGGCTCAAGTGATCTTTCTGCCTCAGTCTTCCAAGTAACTTGAAATACAAGCATGTGCCACCATGCCCGGCTAATTTTTTGATTTGTTGTAGAGATGAGGTCTTGCCAAGTTACCCAGGCTGGTCTCAAACCCCTGGGCTAGGCAGTCCATTCCTCTGCCTCCTGAAGTGCTGGGATTATAGGTGTGAGCCACCACACCCAGCCTTGATTAGTACTTTTTTTTTTTGAGTCGGAGTGTCACTCTGTTGCCCAGGCTGGAGTGCAATGGCATGCACGCTCACGGACACCTCAGCATTGACCTGCTGGGCTCAGGTGATCCTTCCGCCTCAGCCTTCCAAGTAGCCAGAACTACAGGCGTACACTACCATGCCCAGCTAATTTTTTATTTATTGTAGCGACGAGGTCTTGCTGAGTTGCCTGGGCTGGTCTCAAACCCGGGGGCTCAGGCAATCCACTCGCCTCAGCCTCCTGAAGTGCTGGGATTACAGGCTGAGCCACCGAGCCTGGCCTTGACTAACACTTTCTATGAAGAAGTAGTTTCTTCTTTCTTCCACTCCTAATATCACTCTTGACTTCGGGGACTTGTTTCTTCAGTGTGTTATACTCTGTTCTTACCAGTACCCTCACAGGTACTGTCTTTTCAGTAGGTCATCAAAGTCTGACACTGAATGCTGACACTCCCCTCGTTCTTTCTTTGTCCATCTATTTGTCCAAGGAATCTCTCTTTCTTCAGTGAAAGATGGCTCAGAAACAAAATCCAGGCACTAGTGTGGAAGCCCTTTTTATTTGGGATGGTTCATCCATCTCCTGAGATCCTGACATACCAGGCAAGCTCAAAGATGTGTTGAATTATTGGTGAGCACAGACAGGAAATGACGAAGGCAGTAAAGCTGAAGAGGAGGCAAAGGTGTAGCCTCTCAAACAGTTCTGGTACTCCTGGTCTCTGGTCCCTGATGTCAGCACCTTCTGAGATGGCCCCTGGTGTCCTGGGCTTCCCCTGCTTTCCCCATGGGGCCCTGAGTGCTCCGCTGTAGTGGGGTTCTTCTAATCCACTGGCACATGGCTCTGGGGCACTCTGTCTTGGGGGCTCTTCTCCTCTTACACACACCAGCAGAGCAGGCTGTTTCTTCTGGAGGGCCCGTGTGCACCTCAAGGGCAGCAGGGTGGCTGGGGCACCTGGCCCCTCCTTGTGCCACGCCCAGGGAGAGCCTGGTAGTTGTGGGTTGAAAGTCACTCTTGCCTTCCTCCATTCAGTGAGAGTGTGACGATAGACAAGTCTTTGTTGTCACTGAAGCCTGAGAGAAATGAGCTCACAAGGTCATACAGCTGGGAGAGAAGGCTCCCTGAGAATGCAGACTTCCTGTGAGCGTGGCTTGCTGGCACCAGCCCTGTTCTCTCTTGCAAACTCCGAGGAGGGTCTTCTCCCCAGGGCAGGGATGGAGACAGGTGAGCTATGTCTCCAGGTCCCACCTTCATCTCAGCCTGATGTTATAGGCTGTCTCCTTGACCTTATGTGCTGGGCCAGTGAGCCAGACAGGGCTGACCCCAGGTCAGGCCTGGGCCTGGGGCCCCTGATCTCCCACAGAAACCTAGACAGTAGAGGTAGTGGACCCATTTCTCTGGCTTTCCCAGGGTCCAACCCACCTCCAATGTCCTGCCTGAGGACTCACTGAGATGGACACCATCAGAAATAAATCCCCACTTTGCCACTGAGTCTCCTGGCCTCCAGGGCTGCTGCTTCATGTCCTCAAGGCTCTCAGCTGGACATTGATCTGATTCAAGTCATTCGTCCAAAACGCAGCCACAGAACTCAGGAGCGTGGAAGGTGGGGGTTGGTTTTGTGCGTATCGCTCCTTTCTTCTTGCTATATAGGGCTCAGTTGTTTGATTTTCTTCTCGCTGCTA
Organism: Tarsius wallacei; assembly: GCA_963574415.1. Taxonomy (NCBI): domain Eukaryota; kingdom Metazoa; phylum Chordata; class Mammalia; order Primates; family Tarsiidae; genus Tarsius; species Tarsius wallacei. The sequence goes on along the minus strand of CAUYQG010076899.1, from coordinate 1,809 downwards.
AGATCCTTGGCTTCCGGTGGGTTAGCTGGATCCCTCTGGACCCCAAGTCAGGAGCACAGCAGGGTGCAGGAAGTGTTTGAAGAAAAGAAATCCCAGCCAGCATTTTAGACAAATTTGCCCAAATATGAAAATGCAGCCTTGAGTCTAGGTGAATACAAACCTTTCAGGCTATCTTGTATGTCATATTTGACTTTTATGTTGCTAAAAAATAATTTTCAAAAAAGAAAAAAAATCATGATTAAAAAAATTGATATGAAATGAACAAAGGGAAAAATATTTAATTTAACTCATGAGGGAAGAGACTCAAACTAAAGAGCAGACACAGGTACAGGTTAGGAACAACAATACCGCTATATAAATGGGAGCACAACTGTTTTTCCTCTGTGTGAGAAGGCGGTGGACCCTGTGTGCCCAGGGAGGGACTGGAGCTCTGGCCCACAGAGGGCTTGGCAGGGTGCAGGCCATTGGTGTTCCTCCCAGCTGCTGGGCGGGCCTAGTCTCACTGTACACGCCCAGCTTAGACCCAGCCAGGTACACAAGTTCTCACACAGCTGTCTTCCTGGGGTACCTGGTGGCCAACATCCCGGAGCCCCAAATGACCAGCAGAGCTGCATCCCCTGTCATGCACGGCGGCCATGTGTGAGGGCAGAGCTTAGCGCCTTGGCGGGTGGTGACTGTCTTCAGGGGACATGGTGCCAGATTCACACAGAGTGGCTCAGCTTACCCCGATGCCTGGTCCCAGAGGCAGCCAGAGCTGTCACAGCCTCACCTCGCACTGAAGCCTTGTGTGCATTGCAAATGAGCCTATCAGCTGCCTTCAGCAAGTTCAACCAAGAGACTGAGTCCACGGCTGCTCCAGGCTTGTCAGGGCTCACACCTCCTACCACTATCTTCTGGTCCTGGCGGCTTAGCAGGACTGGCAAATTCATCCCAAGGACCCACCACTCTGACTGAGGCACCGAGGCCTGCCCTGTCTCTATTGCATTGGCACCCAGCCACCCTGTAGGAGAACTACTGTCCTTCCCACTTACAGGGAGGACCAAGACCCAGGAGAGAAACCACTGACTCGGCCCCAGCTAGTGTCTCTTCATCTGGCTGCAGTTGATCTGGACCCTTTAGGATACACGTGTCATCATAAGGAAAGCACATTCAGTGACTTTCGTGAGTCGTTCTAGCAAACTACTGAGTCTGAAGGGGTCATGGGTACCCCCACATTTATCACCAAGTCGGTCAGAAGTGCAGGTGGCCCCTGAACTTGTCGCTGGCATCTGCGGTGAGGGTAGTCTTGTGGGACTGAGCCACTAACTTGTGGGGATGTGAATCCTTGGTCACTAGTGTCAGAATTGGAATGAACTGTAGGATTCCTCATGGAACACTCTAAACAGGGCTATCCGGGTACGGTGGTTCACGCCTGTAATCCCAGTACTTGGAGAGGTGTAGGCAAGAGGATTGACTGAGCTCACAGGTTTGATACAAGCCCAGGCAACTTGCAGAGACCTCGTCTCTACAATAAACCAAAAAATTAGCCAGGTTTAGTGGCACACAGCTATGTTTCCAGCTACTTGGAAGGTTGAGGCAGAAGGATCGCCTGAGCCCAGCAGTTCAAGCCTGCAGTGGCTGTGAACGTGCCACTGCACTCCAGCCTGGGTGACAGAGTGAGACTCTGACTCAAACAAACAAACAAACAAACAAAAACACCCGGTGCTGACCAAAAGCAGTGTCCACACTCTCCCTATCTCTTCCTTTCACTCCCTTCATGCTTCCTGTAACCACACCTTTGCTCTCTCCATGCCATCCAAACTGGCCCAG
>CAUYQG010076898.1:0-19390 GCA_963574415.1 Tarsius wallacei | reverse complement strand
GGAGTGGAGGAGGGAGAAAGAGCAAAGGCCTAGAACCCTGAATACAGTAGCACATTTGAGGAGTTGGGGTAACGTAGGTGGTTTTATTTTTTTTATTTTCTTAGTTTTCTTTTTTTTTTTTTTTTGAGTTGGAGTCTCACTCCGTTGCCCAAGCTGGAGTGCAGTGGCACGCTCACCACCACCCCAGCATCAACCTGCTGGGCTCAGGCAATTCTTCTGCCTCAGCCTTCCAAGTAGCCGGATCTACAGGCTAATTTTTTGATTTATTATAGAGACAAGGTCTTGCCAAGTTGCCCAGGCTGGTCTTGAACCCCTGGGCTCAGGTAATCCCCTCACCTCAGCCTCCCAAAGTGCTGGAATTGCAGGCTTGAGCCACTGCGCTCGGCCGACTACGCTGTTTTCAACTTTGCTTGGTCACCAGCATCCCATGACTGTTACTGGGAATATTCATACATTTCAGAGACCAGCCTTGGCCAGAGGCTGCTCCCTGAGGGAAGGGGCAGGAAGAAGTCAGGTACAGGGGGAAACAGTCCATGTCCAGATAATACCACACTAGCAAGTAGGTGGTCAAAACCTCCCTGTGCCTGTGTTTCTCTCCTTACAACTCTGGAGCCTCTCTCTGGACCAGACATCACCACCTTTATGACAGTCCAAGGACACCCCCTTCGGGTCCCACAGTCCCCTCTGTGGCCTCCTCTGTTTCTGTCACATTCGTTGAACTCAAGTCATCTCACAAAGACATGTGTGGTCCAGGCACTCTCTCTAGGCTGAACTCTCTTGGATGCCTTTTATAAAACAGGAGGTAAGTAACTGGGCAAAGTCAAGCTGTATGCAGACTGACCCCAGGGTTGGCACCTAGCTGGTGAGGTATGGGGGTCTCTGTGCTGAAGAGTGCCCACACTCTCAGACCCCCAGGGTGCATGTGAGTGTGCTGTGAGCTGGATACCTTCCTTGCTAGGTCTCCAAGAAGGTCTGATTCTTTCTAGGGCAATTCACCAGTTCTTTCAACAGAAAAGAAGTTCAATGTTACCTTCCAAAGACCTTCTCTCTTCCCTCTGAAGTAATGGAATGATTTTCAAATAAAACAAACTCCTCTAAAATCAATAGTCCTGGGTCTTTGTGTTCTTCTTCCCCAGTCTTTTCAGATGGCATAATTTATTCAAGAGCTATTGGAAGTGGGGCACAGAAAAAATTAATGAGTTCGGAGAACGAAGGCTGTCCCTCCAGGTGAGGGTTTTATAGATCGTGCTCCATTTTGTCAGAGAGGCTAGAGGTTAGGATAATTTCAAAGGACTTCTCCACATTCCCTGAAGCAATGTTTTTCTCCTAGGCCTGCACACTTCAAGTGAAAACCAACATTTTTTTCCCAATAACGTTTACTTAAGATGACTACTATGCATCTGTCTGATTACACGCTACTGACATATGTTATTATATTTTTAAAATTTAATCAATTATTATTATTATTTAGAGACAAGGTCTTGCTCTGTTACTCAGGATGGTCTTGAACTCCTGGCCTTAAGTGATCCTCCCACCTCAGCCTCCTGAGTCACTGGGATTACAGGTGTGACCCATGGGACCTGGCTAAATTACTGACATATTAATTCCATCATCATCCACATATAAAAATTAAAGGGAGCAGAAACATTTTGGAAAACAGGTGCCAGATAGGGAAGAGAAATGAGTAACAAATCACCAAGGCACCTTAATCTCTAACCAGAATCTTCTTAACATGCTACAAAATGGATCAGATGTTTCAGGTTTAAAAGCTTTCTCGGAATAATCAGTTAATGTAAAGTCCTGGAAAATGAAGTGAAATTCTATAAAATGTCCCTGGGAAGTACAAGAACTTACTCGCCTAGCAGGACTGAACCCAGAACAGCCTCTGATTTTCAGTTTTATGCTGTGGCTAGTCCAAAGTGTGGGAGAAAGGGAGGGGGACAGAGTAGAAAACGATTCAGGACCCCAGAGTCCCAAATCTCTCACCAGAAGGACTGGGGACCACTCTGGCGCCAAAGGCTTTGGACCTGAACAGAGGTGGAAGGCTCACGTCTACAGTCTTTCTCTGATAAGGAATTATCACATCTTTTGGCTGGTGGCTTTTCGTTTCTCTGATCTTTCAGCTACTCGTGTCATGCCAGAATAGTGATCATGACTTAGAGATCTGCCGAAAGAGGATTCCACAGCCACTTCAAAGCCCGGACACTCTTTGCAGAGTTGAAAAGGCAGAGAGAGCAAACAGAGAGAGAGAGAAAGAGATGGATGAGGGAATGAGCTGGCTGGCCATGGATGGTGGAGGGCTGGCACTCCCCACCTACATACTCCCTGTGGCAGTTCAACAGGGTATCTCCTCTTCCCTCCCAGCTGCCCTGCATGGGTGAGTGGGGCTGATATCTCCGCCAGGGCAGCAAGGCCAGCTGCTCCCCCAACTTCATGTCCCAGGAGTACATGGGACAAGGCAGAGGGGGAAAAAACCCTTAACTTTGATCTTATACTTTAAAAAAAATGAGAATTTCAATGATAAGGATTTCTCTGAATTGAACCTATTTAGTCCACCAAAGGAGAGCTCAGAGAAGGTGCTCAAGGCAATAGGGGACAGCAGAAGGGCTCAAGGAGACCCATGCACTAAAACGCAATCCTGCCAGAGTACAGATGGAATTGCCTGAATGCGCTGGTGTCAGGTAACACACAGTTTCAATACACTGGAGCTTGCGGAAAGAGTTCTGCAGCTTTGGTGCCATTCTCCCAGGCAGGACTAATGCTTCCCGTCACTTCTAAAATCCACATATGAAGATTAAAACCCAGAAGCCCCCGCCTGAAGAGAGAAGAGATTCAGATTACCTGTTCCATTTCCGTCTAATCCTCGTAAATAAGGAAAACTGTCCACCTCCGAGGGGGAGCTGGCCGCCGTGAGAAACGCAGTCAGGTCACTGTAGCTGGTGTTCTCTGGCAACCTCAGAGCCCTTCTCTGGAAATGAACGCGAGGCTGTGGCCGGGCACCTGCAGAGATTAACCTCCGAGTTACCTCCTCAAGGAGGAGTTTCTGTTTTTAGTGACACCAGGAAGGGCCTCTCTCAGGTTTCAGCCCGCCTCCCCCACCTCGCTGCTTCCCACAGGCCTTCCATCCCCCATGCGTGCAGGACACAGAGATGTGACAACATGCTATTATAGGGAGAGAAATAATAGCCCATTGTCACATTTGTTTTGACACAGGATGTTATTTAGGTTTTTAACAAAAAGCTTTTTCCAAGTTCTATTTGCCAGCAGTGTTTTAGCCACCCGGCATTTGTCTGCGGATCTGGGTAACATTTGGGAAAGTCTGTGTAACTGAAACAAGTAGATGACAATTAGTCTCTTTACATGGAACAAGGTAATAGATAATCTTTGATACTGCAGCAAACCCATCTTTAATCTCCCTAGTAAAATCTGGTTCAACACCAGAGACCAAATTGAAGCAAAGCAAGGGAATTGAACACGCAGCCTTGAAAACAACTGCAAACAAGAACTCACCAGAACTGCAAAGAAGATTTACCAGAATAGTAAACAAGAACCCACCAGCAATGGACCCTCTCCCTTATTTGGGAGCTGTCATCCGGCATCCAGGCTATTCTGCAGGGCTCCTTCCTACTTGTGACAGATTATATCACAGGTTTTATGGTGAGACTTTTGAAATGATGCTTCTTCACCAAACTCAACTGCTCTGCACAGAAGGATGGATTGTGCTGACAGGCCCCAGGAAGATGCCTTGGGCCATCACCTGCAGTTTAACTTCGCTTTTTTTTTTTTTTTTTTTCCAGTTGGAGTCTCTCTCCATCACCGAGGCAGGAGTGTAGTGGCACAGCTCACCACAGCTTCAACCACCTAGGCTCAGGCAATCTTCCCACTTCAGCCTCCTGAGTCGGTAGGACTACAGGTACATACCACCATGCCTGGCTAATTTTTGTTTGTTTTTGTAGAGTTGAGGTCTCTCTATGTTTTCCAGGCTCAAATTTCCTGGGCTCAAGCAACCCTCCCACCTCAGCCTCCCAAAGTGCTGGGATTACAGGCGTGAGCCACCATGCCCAGTCTTGACTTTCTATCTCAGAGGGCAGTCCAGAAAAGGAGAAGCAAAGAAGCATGCCATGTGTGTGGCAAAATGGGAGACATGGGCTTGGAGCAGACTGCTCCCAGCTGGGTGTAGAGTGCTCACGGGAGCCCAAGAAGTTTGAATTCTCGGGCAGACAGGAAGGAGGCATGAGCGAGACATGAGTACTCTATAAAATCGAAGGGAAAGAAGACTAGATTAAGAACAAAAAAACGTTAAAAGATACAAATCCACAGAAGCTAGTGCATCACTGGGGGTTTGTTTTAGGGCTAAAGATAGGGCACTGATGGTCTGTACTCTGAGGGACGTCTGTGTCCAGTTAGCAGAGGTGGCTAGAGTTAGATAGGACTTTGGGCACCTGCTTCAGGGGCTGTAAGCCTGGGCCTGTGTTTCACAGAGTGGAAAACCAGTCAACGGAGAAGTCTCATTGGTGATTTTTAGGAGGTAGAGGAAGCATCACGACTCTCTACCAGGGAGATGGCACATAGCTCAGACAGCCTGCCCTGGACCTAAGTCTGGGTAAATCCCCTGGGCTTCTGTGGCCTCACTTGTTGCAGGAAAGACTTGGACTAGTGGGTTCTTTGAGCTCTAAAACCCTCTTATTCTAGAACGTGCCTAGGCTTGTAGTCCCTTTACAAGTTCTCTGATTTAAAAGAAAACCTGGGTGGGTAAAGCCCACCGAATCAGGGCACAGCTGTTGCCCCAAGACAGCTACGAGTTATGAGCACAGGGAGAACAGGTTGTGCCTCAAGCCTGGGGCAGTATGGTAATTTTGGTTGTAATGATCTTCTTGCCCGGTTTGTGCAAAAGCACTTATCACTTTCACATTTCGCTGCAGCATTAGGTAAAATCAGGTTCAGGTTTCACGATCAAAACAACATCTGGGCCGGGCATGGTGGCACATGCCTGTACTCCCAGCTACTGAGAAGGCTGAGGCTGGAGGATTGCCTGAGCCTGGGAGGTAAAGGCTACAGTGAGCTGTGATGGTGCCACTGCTCTCCAGCCTGGGTGACAGAGTAAGACCCCAAATCAAAAAAGAAAGAAAAAAAAAGAGAAAGCCAAAGTCAGCCCTCTCTTTTTATCATCTCCTCACCACCAAGGACATCATAACACTCATTGTTTCTGTTGTTATTTTTCTCAAAGATAAGGAAATACATGTTTTCTACTGGATTTAAGTCTAAATTAATGCTGCTGGTGTTATTCATCTAACAAGGCCCTGGATTTCACATGGCAGAGAAGCAAAGGCCTCTGTTCTATGAAGTAAAGAATGGTGTGTCTAAATGCAACAGTGCAAAGAGGTCGCTTGTCGTCTCGAGGGTCAAGGCAGGAAGCAGAATCCAGGTCGGTCACCCAGAACAGGGGTACACGTGCGTTCCTCCAGGCATTAGGAGGAGACCCTGTGACACAGGCAGGCTGAGATCTATGTGAGGGTACCTTTGGGGGTGAGAAACATAAACCTCCTCTGAACACCCCAAGGAGGGGAGTGTTGCTGACAGACGAGCAGGGACTCATCCTGAACCAGGACCCGCAGCTAGCCTGGCCTTAATGGGGACTGGTCTGGGACTCAGAGAACCATGAACCAAGGCCGCTGTTCCCAGTTCTCAGGGCCCCGGCATCTCAGCCCCATCCCCTCCCTTCAGTGCCTCCTCCCATCCTGGAGCAGATCAAGTGTTTCCATGTCACGCATTTCAGAGGAGCCGCATCTCTCCCTCCTCCCCACCTCTGCTCTGCCTCTCTCCCTGTTGCTCCTTCTTTTTTTGTGCAGGAGAATTTGGTCTCTGGTCAGACATCTGGGGCAGAGAGGGGGCTGTGCTAGGGCAGGTCTGTGAGAAAGGGACGCGGCCGGCCGGTGGATGTGACACATGTTGTGCATGGCATGACATGGGCATCATCTGCTCCTACGTGGAACACAAGCAACACCTATGGCGGGTGAAACGACTGAAGAAACATCTGGGGAATTCAAGGGTACACACTATTCTAAGACACAGCATCAATGAGACCTAAAGTGGGTGTGTGTGGGGTTGGGGGAGCCGTGAACATTCTCAAGCCTACCTTTGGGTATGAAAGCTGCATTTCAGAAAGGGTTGTGACTGGGCAGGGATAGGAGTCCGGACAGGGAGACGCCTGTAGGACTCCTCGTCCCCTTAAATGTTTGGATCCTACTTTTCTGAAAATATGGGGGTCACCACTTCCTCTTGCTGCACTTCAAAATCTGTTCTTCCCACTTCTGTTCCACCCCTATCCTAATAAGCAAATTGCTTGCTTGCTTGCTCCAAGACTTGGCTCAACCAATAGTTCTTGCCGTCATCAGCCATCTTTCTCTACAGGCTTTTCCTCCCCAATCAACAAATATACTCATTTCTTCCCCGTCTAGAAAAAGAACAATCAAACGTTACTTTAGCTCTGTTATCCCCATCAGTGAACGACTTCTCTCCTTCCACCCAAGCTCCAGTGATGTGGCTTTTGCCCACATCACATGCTGCTCTTGGAGATGTAGGCTGTATAATCTGCAAACCCCGTGACCATGGCTCAGCCTTCATCCTTGCTGACCTCTTCACAATGGTCCACACTACTGGCCACCCACACCCACAAACCCCCTCCTCCTTGGCATGCATGGGCTTGTACTCTGGTCCTCTCCCGAGTCTGCCTTCTGTTACTTTTGCAAGTACTTTCTTTCTCCTCCTACTCCCAGATGACACAGCCCTTAGAGGGCTGCTATTCATTGCCTCTGCAGTTTTTGTGCTCTCTTTGTGGGCTCCCTCTACTGCCACAGCTTTGGCTGCCACTGTCCCCTTCAGCACTGGACTCTGTTTTAAGCTCCACACTTCCTATGTTACCTGATGCTACCCCTTGTGACATTGTGAACGTCTGCTAACTGGTCCCTCTGCTTCAGCCTTACCCCGACTTTTCTACTTTTTAATCTAGGAACACCTGGGTTGTTCTAGGACGCTATGCTCATCATGTCCTTTCCCTGCTCAGAAACCATCGATGGATCTCTCTCACTTACCAAATTACCAACAATGACAAAAACAAGAACAAAAATGAGTAGACCAATATAGACCTAGACTACCACTATACCTCTTCTCTAAGTGAGAGGCTTTAGAATTTACAAAGTTCTTATATACATGGTATTTAATATTTACAACTACCTTGTGAAGAAGAAACTCTCTCCTCTCTTTACGGGTGAGGAACTATAGCCCAAAGAGATAAAAAGACTTGCCCAAATTCATGCTGCTTGTAAGAGGCAGACATGAATTCTTTTCATTTCAACTCTGTATCCCTTCCTAGTACACCATGCCTACTTCAAAACAAACAAACAAAAATAATCCTCTACTTATTGCCAATCAGTCCTCACCCTATGGCCAAACAGGACTGTGCAACTCTGTTTCCACATAGATGCTCACGCTCATCTCCGCGTCTGAAACTTCTTTCCATTATCCTACACATTGTCCGAAATGCATGTCAAATGTCACCTTGTCTGTGTAGGCTTTCTTGATCCCACTCCAAGCTCTAAGCATTATTTGTATCTCTCTAATAGCACTGTGTCTTGCATTATGTTTGTGTATTTGTTCATCTTCCTAACCGAAGGTGTCAAGAACATGGGCAGCGGAATCACTTAGTCTCGGGTTTAAATCCTTCTTCTGCCACCTTCTGGTTGGGTGACTTTGGGCTTCAGGTTCTTAGTTTTTTAAAATGGGTATAAATCGTGCCTGTCTTATAATATGGCTACTGTGATATTAGGTCAGAATACATGTGTATGGCATCTAGCAATGCCTCCTTGATCAGTATTACTTTCTCAGATCTTCTTCCCTTTTAGACTGAAGCTCCTTAGAAGCAGGTATTCTGTGACATGTATCGCATTATACCCTGTATTCAGCTGGTGCTCAACAATAATTACTGGATTGAACATGAAGATGATTTATACTTGGCAACTCACTATGTCCCAATAATGCTCTGTCTTAATTCTGACTAGATCAGGGTTCCTTGATCTCAGTACCTCTTACATTTTGGGCCAGGCAATTCTTTGCAGGGGTTGGGCTGTCCTGGGCATCGTAGCATGTTTAATTGCATCCCTGTCCTCTACCCACTAGATGTCAGTAGCAGCCCCCAAGCTGTGACAACCAAAACATCTCCAGATGTAGCTAAACATCCCTGGGGGGCAAAATCACCCTCAATTGAGAACTGCCACACTATATCTTCTGAGCATCCTCACAATAGTCCACAACACACACTGAGAGTCTCTGTGTAATGGGTATAGGACATGCAAAGAAGAAAAGGACAAAGCCTTTGTTTTCCTGGAACTCAAGAACAGAGAAGGAATCTCTCTCCTTCTATCTATACCTCTGCCTTTTTCTCTGTCTAAATCTCTGTCTCTCTCTCTTCTCTTACCTGATGAACAGAAACGCTTAAAATAATTGCTAACACTCAGTTTTTGGAGGGCAGGATGAAGAAGACTTCCAAGTAAATTTCTGAAGTTGAAGTTTAAAGAAACCCAGTGGTTGCCACGAGACGGGAGAAAACTGAAGCAAGCAAGGGTTGCAGATGTTTTCGTTTTCTGCCCCAGGGCTCTTTTCCAAGATGCCTTTTAGCCTTTTAAATGGATCAGTGAAGACTTTGGCCATTAATCTAGGGGTTAAGCGGTACTTTCTCCTTCTCCCTGAATCAGAGTCAAAGGAATCTCTTCTTAGAGCTTCCATCACCTCTTGGGTTTCTCAAACCCTCCTCCTTTTCTTGCATGCCTGACTCCTTAAAACATCAATAAAAATTTTTCAAAAGAGTCAAGAAGGCAGTCATGGAAATAGCTTACTTATCATCATGTTTTAAGTGCTAGAATCAGAGAGAAATGATAAAAGTACATGATAAACTTCAAGAAAGAGTTACCAGTTGCCCAGGGGAAAAGCAGCTCCCAAGGTGGTATCTGTGAACCATGTCGTGATGGTTGAGAGGCAAAGAGACAGCATCTGTGAAGATGCAGAGATACGGGACGGTCTGGCATGCATGGGGATGTTGAGGAAGTCCATGTGAGTCACACCCAGGCTGCGTGGGGTCCTGGCACAGAGGCAGTGGCTTAGGAAGGGTGTGGTGTGCCCAGATCAACAGTTTGGACTTACGTGGGCAGCAGGGGAGAGTCAGCGGGAGTTAACAGTATGGGAATGAAAGAACTCCGATTGTTTTGGCCCAGTTCTGATAGAAGGTGGGAAATGGCCAAGATGGAGAGAGTTTAATGCCAGAGCGATCAGCCAGGATTCTGCTAGGAAATGGTTCAGAAATGATAAAATTCCAACTAAAGGTGGTGGCACTGGGAGACATCGTGGAAGAAGCAGCAGGAGTGGAAAGTTATTTTTGGAATAGAAGATGAACAGGGTAGGAAGAACCTATGGAGGAGATGGAGAAGCAATGAAAAGAGGGATGGGCAGAGATGATGAAGACATTTAAGAAGGTGGCACGGGTAAGGGTTGCGAAGCTGGGGGAAGTCAGGAAAGACAAAGACTAAGAAGTGAAGACTGAGACATAGTCGCTGGATCTGGCAACTCTGACTCAGCAAGAGAACGTTAATAACAGCGTGAGGCCAGATAAAGGGAGTAGATGGACATGCGCATGGGGAGGGGAGATGTCTTCAGGGTTTGGGAGGGAGACGAAATGAGAAGACTGTGTCTTGAAGGAGAAATGGGCTTTCAGAGGGGTTTCTCTTGGAATGGCAAAGGCTTCAGTGATAACGAGAGCTGAGAAAGAACCCGAAAAGAAAGACAAAAGATTCAGCACAAATGGAAGGAGGTGGAGAGGAGGAGCTAAGGAATGGGGTCCAGAGTGCATGTGCAGGGCTTATGGTGGGGCAGAGAAACAGCGGGAGAAAGAGGACCATGTTCTCTCAGGAAAGGGGGCAGAAAGAAGGCCACTGAAGGCATGCTTTCCCGATGCCCTGTTTTTTTCTCCTTCCTTCCTCCCTCTTTCCTTCCCTCTCTCCCTCTCTTCCTTCCTTCCTTTTAAATAGAGACAGGGCAGGGTCTCGCTGTGTTGCCCAGTCTGGATTACAGTGGCATGATCATAGCTTACCAGAGCCTTGAACTCCTAGGTGCAACTGATCCTTCTGCCTCAGCCTCCCAGGTAGCTGGGACTACAGGCATGTGCCACCACACCCAGCTAAGATGGCCTATTATGGGGAGCGGGTAGGGAGTGTGTAGAATGTGGTGGTAAAGGCTTCTAGCAGCTGCCCTGGGGAACAGAAAAAGGGCTGTCTTGGAAACAGTAAGGAGACCCAGCAGAGAAGGAAACCACTGACTGGGGTGGTGCCAGTGGGCCTAATGACAGAGTGGCCATGAGAAGTTGGGGGCATCCTTACTGTACCCTCTATTTACTGTCATCACATCTGAGTCATTCCTCTGGAGACAGCATGACAGTCTCCTAGAGGCTACAGGAGCCAGAGCTGCAGACTGGCTCCTACAGTCTTGCCCAGCATTCATACAACACCAGACATCTCCATTCATCCCTTACCATGAATAATCCTGGAATTAACTACTGGATTTACCACCAGACTCTTCCCCCCAAGGTTTTGATGTGAATATGGTCTTCAGTAAAGTACAAAACACTCTCAAAGAAAACAATTCTTACGTGTTAATTTATGAGTGACTTCTCTTTCCATCCTCTTCTCTCACTGACCAGTCTGAAAGCAATTTGCCTGCATTTTGGGGCAATGGGCACATTTTCGGATACAGCCTGTGCTGAGGAAAATCTCTTTACTGAGCAATTACTAAGTTGGCTTTTCCCCTTCATACAGTTATCCTACAATGGTTCCAGGCTTTGTTTATAAAACAATGTCAACAACAATGACACAGTAACTTTCCTTCTTTATAACACGCAAGGGCTGTTGAGTGGTAAGGCTCATTCCATTGGAACATGCATTTATTGTACAGCCCATATTCACATGCATACACTACAGAATCCTACCTAGTGTGATGAGAGGATTATTCAATCGTTGTACATGGTCAGAATGTACATAGATACCACAGTCTATCTACAGAGAAGAAAGCAAGTGGGCAGATTTTGTTTTGTTTTGTTCTTTCCTGAGTTGGAGTCTCACTCTGTTGCCCAGGCTGGAGTGTTGTGTCACGCTCATGGCCACCCCAGTGTCAACCTGCTGGGCTCCGGCGATCCTTCCGCCTCAGCCTTCCAAGTAGCCGGAACTACAGAAGTGTGCTACCACACCCGGTTAATTTTTGATTTATTGTAGAGACGAAGTCTCGCCAAGTTGCCCGGGCTGGTCTCGAACCTGCAGGCTCAGGCAATCCACTCACTTCGGCCTCCCAAAGTGCTAGGATTACAGGCTGAGCCTCCAAGCCCGGCCAGGCAGTTTAAAAAAAAAATTTTTTTTAAAGGAAAGTTCATTAACCACGAGTTTAGTCTCTATTTTATTTGGTTATAGACATTATATTATTATTTTATTTTTTTGAGGTGGGGTTTCACTCTGTCACCCAGCCTAGAGTGCAGTGGCATAATCGCAGCTCACTGCAGCCTGGATCTCCTGGGCTCAGGTGATCCTTCCATCTCAGCCTCCAGAATAGCTGGTACTATTGATTCGTGCCACCATGCCTGGATAATTTTTTGATTTTTTTTTGTACAGATGAAATCTTGTTATGTCGCCCAGACTGGTCTTGAACTCCTGGGCTCAAGATCCTCCAGTCTCGAACTCCCAAGTGTTGGGATTACAGCAGTGAGCCACTGTGCCCTGCCCTGGTCGTAAACATTTTAAAGCAAAGATGTCAATGGAAGCCTGAAGCAGGAGGCTGAGGGGGATAGTGGCTCCCTTTTCCCTCCTCTCTCACCTCATCCCCACCTTCCCTCCAGTGGCCTTTCTTCAACCAAGCAACGAGGATTGGTCTAACAGTGCACAGGATGTGTGTGAAGCCTCATAACAGAACTGTCATCATACTACCTGCTCCTTCCCTAGGACCATCTGACACAACACACCATCCGAGCAAAATGATCCCACTGATGCCCAGTCTGCTCCTTTCTGACCAAAAATCAAATGGCTTACAGTATTGCATGTCTGATTTTTTTTTTCTCCCATGAATCAATTAAAAAAAAAAAAGTGTGTCTAAACGTGACCAGTTTGAGAATAAAAATTTGATATATCATTTATAAACTCAAGGTTATATTGGTTTCATACAACAGAAGTAAACAGTGGCCAAGACCATCACTTACTCATCTACATATGGCTCGTCCTTCCAACCAGTAGGAAAACTTGAAATGTATAAAATGGTCCATGGTTATTGCCTACTGAGACAAGGAATCGTACATGAAGTAGTGTAACCTAAAACTTAGCAAAGTGTCTGAATTTTTTAAAGCTGGCATGTAAATGAAGATTATAAAAAAGAAGAAATGAGTACTAGGTGCAGTGGTTCATGTCTGTAATCTCAGTGCTTTGGGAGGCTGAGGTGGGAGGATTGCTTGAGGCCAAGAGTTCTAGACCAGCCTGGGCAACAAAGAGAGACCAGTCTCTACAAAAAAAAAAAACATTAGCTGGGTGTGGTGGTGTGTGCCTGTAGTCCCAGCTACTCAGGAGACTAAAGCAGGAGGATTGCTTGAGCTATGGAGGCTGCAGTGAGCTATGATCATTCCACCTGGGTGACACAGTGAGATCATGTCTCTTTAAAAAAAAAAAAGGAAGAAATGGTTCTTAGCTAGTTCCTGGTTATGGTTATCTAAGGAGGCAGTGACGTAATAAGACTGAATAAATTAATTGATTAACTGTAAGAAAAAACTACCTGAATGACTTACCTCCTTGGGCTTCCTGCTTCTTAGAGAAAGTGTCATTCAAGTACTTGTGTGGGAGTATGTGTGCATGTGGTGTGTGAACCATGCTTTTCTTAGCTTTCACAACAGAAAATAACTGACCATGGAGTAAGCAGTCTATATAGAAAATGCAAAAACCAGCTGGATTTGATTGATTTTCTGGGTATGTGTTTACTCAATCATTCAATGAACTTCCCATTGGGTACCTACCACGAGGCAGGCATAGGGCCAAGCCCTGGGGGTGCTGAGATAATGACAACACAGTCCTTGACCTTTTGGGTTTTAAATTTAGTTGAGGAGGCATGGTATGCCACCAAATATGGTAGAGAGGGAGGTATCAAAGAAAGATCCAGAACCCCCAGCTGGAGGGTTATCTGCTCCTTTTGCTTATTAATCAGGATGTGTGAGGCAATAAGGGAGATGGGAATTATAGGAACCCAAGAACAGGATTCAGAGCGCATCGAAGGTACAGGAGCAAGAACTGCCAGTTTTGGGCTCAGGATGGCTCTTGGGTGACATGGCAAGAGTGTGTAGGTTTCACTTTAATGCTGTGCCATGAATGTGACCCCACTAACGCCCAGTCTACTCCTTTCTGACTCACGACTGGGGTTCCTCTGCTTTCGCATCCTTTCTGTTCTCTTCCACCTGGCCCACAGGACCATTCAGCCATTCTTGCCCCTCTGGGTTCTTAGTCAATCCCAGGAAAAGGAAGGGAGCCAAGAACTGCTGGGTCCCATCCCCTGGCCACACTTCAGGTCCAATAGCCGTGCCTGGAGGGATAGGTCACAGGACACAAAGCCCAATGGCAGCTGAGGCTGAGAGACAAGGCAGGCAGTTCAACTCTCGTCTCCAGCAGACATTCAGGAAAGGCCTCCTGTGGCCTTAGGTGGTCTTCCTATCCAGGGAAGGTCTGAAGATAGATTGGAAGATTAGGTGGGACGTCCCGGGTGGAAAACAGAAAAAGAAACTCATTTGGGCTAGAACACAGCACCTGACAGAGAAGAACACTTAGAAGGGAAGTCGAGGCCAGATCCTGGAAGGCCTGGGAGAATAAGGAGACTGGACTTCATTCTATGGGCAATGAGGAGCCATTCAAGGAAAGAAAGAACTAGAATTTGCCTCAGGAAGACTCAACTGGTAGTTTAGAACATGTTGTGTTGGGAAGGAGAAACTCAAGGTGGAAATCTAGGATATCCTTCTAAAGTCCCGCTGCAGCCCTAACATGGACTGAAGACGAGCAGCCCAGTGGGCTACTGCAGTGGCCTAGGTAAAGATCACTGGGGACAAATTGGGGCATGGGTATGGCAATGCCATGGGCACACACTGGCAGAGGGAAAAAGTCCAGGGTGTGCAGGTGCAGGGCTGAGGATTGTGAGATGCCCAGGTTGTAGGGCCAGGCTCACTGCAGCTATATTCTATCCACTGAGAGGTAAGATGGGGAGAGGAAGGTCATGTACAGCCACTACAGGGGGCAGAAGGTGACTGCTTACAGAGGGCGCGTGACATGATGCTGGGCTCCTCCAAGAATCCCTCACAGTCACAAGGAGACAGCTAACGACGAGGAGGTTGGGTAGCTGCAATGGGGTCAAGTGTGCTGAAGCTCCAGACCTTGCAGTTTGAGCCTCGTCACAAACACCTTGCTAAGGACAGTGCTGCCACCAGGGAGAGAGGGACAGGAAAGAGATCACGCATGGAAGTCCTGTGTGTATAGATGCTGCAGCCTTGTCCCGGCTCCACCAGCTACCAGAGGCCCAGGGCCAGGGGATGGTCTAGCCCTGAGTGTAAGGAGTTGGATTTTATTGCAAGTACTATGGGAACAATCACTGAAGAACTGAAGCAAGGTGACTCGATCACTTTCACCTTGTGGAGATTATGGGTTTGAAGAGTGCAAATGCGATGGGCAATTAAAGACCTATTACAGGCCAGCCATGGTGGCTCACACCTGTAATCCTAGTGCTTTGGGAGGTCAAGGCATGAGGATTGCTTGAGGCCAGTGGATCAAGACTACCTTGGGCAACACAGTGAGATCCATCTCCACAAAAAACCTCAGACACCCCAAAACCCTACTGAAGTGACCTGAGGGCCATGTGGTGTCTTGGATTTGCGAGGCAGCAACACAGATGGAGAGACGAGGCTCAGCCAACGAAGGAGATTGGAGGAGAGAAGGATCAAGGATAAATCGTACATCTGTGGCTTGACCAACTTAGGTGGATGTTTATACCACTGATTGGGACAGAAGGCAAACATATCGAGAGCTCCAGGTGTGCATGTTAAGTGTGAGACACCTGTCAGGCCTTTAAGTTGAGATGTCAAATAAGCAGCTGGGTCCAGTCCCCATCACAAGGGGAGAGAGATGGAACTGAGCATAATCAGTGTCTCGGGAGCATTGGGAGCCAGGGGCCGTCTAGAGAAAGGACCAGAAAGAAGAAGTGTGGGCCCAGGACAGGCTCTGGAGTCTCCCGAGAAGAAACAACCAAGAGATGGGAAGAAAGAAAATCAAGGCATGATGCCATGGAAGTGAGGGAAGGTTTCAAAAGAGAATGACCAGTTGTCTCTGTGAAATGCTGTGGAAAGGTCAAAGGGGCTAGATGAAGAAATGTCCTTGAGATGGGCTATAAAAAGTTATATGCGATTCTGACAACAGTAAAGCTAATAAAAGAAAAATCGGAAGTTGCCAAGGCCAATGGGCTTAGGCCATGGTGTGGTTCCACGGTAAAAGGAAACTGAAGACACAATGTCATTCTCTGATCTCTCTTAGAGGGGAATAAAGATGGTCACTTATGGCTTTAATTGTGCAGAT
Source organism: Tarsius wallacei (assembly GCA_963574415.1). NCBI lineage: Eukaryota > Metazoa > Chordata > Mammalia > Primates > Tarsiidae > Tarsius > Tarsius wallacei. The sequence goes on along the minus strand of CAUYQG010076898.1, from coordinate 3,716 downwards.
GACGTCAACATCTGTATTTCGATTCCAGTTTTCTCTCCAAACTTGAGTCAGAAATGCTACCAGACACTTTTATTTCTCTTCTCTTCAAATACGTTCTCTAAGGGAAGCGGCTGCATGTTAGATAGACTCTTCCATAAAGGAGTGAAAGAGTTTACCTCATTTGCAAATGGCACATGACTTTGGTCCTTAGGGAATGGTGGGTGCACAATGGTATTAAAATAAAGAATAAAGTAAATAAAAAATGCATCTGACAAAACATTCAAAGAAAACACTCTCAAGCCCATGATTTAGATGGAATAAAATAATCTCCTCAGCACAGAAGTGCATTTCACACAAGCCTTCCCCATTCTAACCCCAATACCAAGAAAAGAGCAAGTCAGTTGATCCTTCTATGTGAGCTTGTCTGTGAGAGCAATGGGAGTCAGAAGGGGTGACATCACATTTGCAGACATCATGACAGGGAGACAGATTAAAGAAACAAGGGGGCAGGAGAGAGGAAAAAGCCACATTCGCAAGCTTATTAGTCTCCGAGAGTGACCTGTCCCCTCGTAAATGAGATCTGAGCAGTGCCCTGGACTCCGATCCAAACAAGATTAATATTTTCTTCTTTAGAGAGGAAGGGGGTGATGGGCAGCTCTTTCTTTTTCTTTTCTCTCACATACTTAAAGGACAAGTCTAAAGAAATAAGATTACCACTGACCAATAATTTAATCAAAATTCAAACGTGTTGTGTCCACACAGGGACAACAGCCATTGTGTCCTAGGTGTGGATAGATTCACTGCAACCACTGTCTGACAAGTGGGCCCCGTATAAGCTTTTAGCAATTGGCCCAAAAGTGACCACTGCTTCTCTTTTTAAATATTAAACATGCCAAAATAACTAAGGGAGTCAATTTCAAATGTCTCACCCTAAAAAATGATAGGAAAGCAAGGTGATAAACTTGTTACGTAGCTTCACTTAACTATTCCACCTGGTATACATACATCAAAACATCACATTGTACCCCATAACTGTAATAATTTGCCAATCAAAAATAATATTAGTAGTAGTTACAAAAACCAAAAAGTATATTAGACATACCTTGGAATCCTGATACTATCTGGACAATATCTTCATAAACCATTAGAGTTGCAGATCGTTCTGGAAGCAGGCCAAGACTCAGAGAAGAAAATACTACAGGAACAAAAACAGATATAAGGGAATGGTGACATTTAAATCTAAACGCCCACTCTGATTTTTGGGGGGAACTCTGCATTCTCTGTGTTCTCTGATTTCAAATCAATCAATAAGATAGATTTTTAGCATGATTAGCAAAAGGTCTTCACAACATCACAAAAGTATGGTGATTTTTCATATAACAACCACTTGCCCTACAAGAGTCCACTTTTTAAAATTTGCTAGAAGTTTTTAGTAAAGTAACTTAGCCTCTTCACATTAGGAGTATATTAAAAGTTATAAGGTATATACTGTATGCATATAGAATATATAATGTTAGATATTAACATTAAGACAGACTTTAAAAATATGTGTTCAGGTTAATACGTGCCTCATGGCAAAAGAATATCTCCCACCCCAGCCACAGGAACTAGTAACATGATAAAAAAATATGTTACTTTAAAATTCTTAGGTACTTAAACTTCCAACTACAAATTTCACAAAACCTACAAGTTTCTGGGTAGAACATATGAATTTAAGAAGACAAAGACAAATATACATCATAAAATAATAGCCACTAAGTAAACAAGACATTAAGTGCTTTGATTTCAGTCATTTATTTATGTCTCAAAACAGCTCTAGGTATTAACATACCCATTTTATAGGTAGGAAAACAGGTTCATAGATGAGGAAGTAACTTGTCTAATATTCCACAGCTAATAAATGCTGGAGCAAGGATTTGAACTCAACCACTATGTGATACAGAAAGGTTGACTGAGAGAGTAAAGTGACTTTCTGGGAAAATATCAGGAACTAGAAAGGTCAAGTGGTAAGAGTATCAATTACTTCACAGTGCTGGCTCTTAATAGTGTGATGGGGGCGGGTGAGTTGCCGTTGGATGTGACCTATTTTCATTCACCATTCACAGTCAACTTATTTATTAGCTGCACTGTATACAAGGCCCAGGGCTAGATCCTGGTGGGACAGACACATGTCAGAAGCAGCCTGTGCCTTCAAGGGTCAGGCATTAGAAGGGGACTAGGACTCACAACAAATTGCTGTATGACAAGCAGAATGTAGCAAGTACCAGGAAAAAGACAAGAATGCACCTTGGTGCTGTGGAAAACAGCCTGGCAGTTCCTCAGATATTAAACACAGAGTGACCCCATGACCCAGCAATTCCACTCCTAGGTATAAATTCAAGAAAACTGAAGACACAGGTTCACACAGAATCATGTCCATGAATGTTCCTAGCACCATTCTCTATAATAGCCAAAAAGTGGAAACAACTCAGTTGTCTATCCACTGACGAGTGGATAATGTGTGGTATAGTCACACAAGGAATATTACTTATCCATAAAAAGGAATGAGGTGCTGACCCATGCTACAGCATGAATGAATCCTGAAAAGATTATGCTGAGTGACAGATGCCAGACACAAAAAACCAAACCACATAGTCTATGATACCACTTATATGCAATATCCAGAATAGGTACATCTAGAGAGACTGAGTAGATTAGTGGTTGCCAGAGACTGGGAGAGGTGGACAAAAGTCTGTGTTAATGGATGCAGAGTTCTTTTGGGGTGATGAGATATTCTGGAATTAGCCACAGTGGATACCAGGGGTGAGCCAGGACTAAAGAGGGAACCCTAACTTGGGTAAATCCTGCATGGTCACTTCAAAGGTAAACCTACCTTTAACAGGGACCATTTCAATTAATGGCAAAGGCACCTTGTGGCCAGGAGGAAAGGGCAGGACTGTTGTAACAGATGCTGCCTATAGGAAGCAGCTCACCTCCAAAACCAGGCAAGCATTACACCCCACACCACCTAAGTGCTGATACCCAGACTGTCCTGCTCCATTCCAGAGCACCTGCAGAGCCTGCAGGCATTCACCAGGCCCTGAACACTTGCCTCTGTGCTAACCTGTGTGGGGGGCTCTGAGCTCTGAAATCACCTGTGATCATTCCCCAAGAAGTGTGTGACCATCACAGTACATTTTGAAACTTTTCTCACCTGGAACACCTGATACTTCCATACATAAGGAGGCTGCTCTGGCAACCATTTTCTCAAACCTTTTTCCTTAAAGGAGAAAAAATGATTTATTTTAATGAGCCTGCCATGTGGTGGCAGAGGCACTGGCAGGGGCTTCCTGGGGTAGAGGGACTAAGGATCCAATCAACCCAGTACCTAGGTGGGTGGGGGCAGTAGAGATCTCTGAGCAGAAGGCACTTTTACCCACCACAGAAGGGATGCTGACAGATGCTCCAAAGTTCTCTCCCCACCAAGGAGACTTTTTTTTTTTTGAGTTAGAGTCTCACTCTGTTGCCCAGGCTGGAGTGCAGTGGCACACTCACGGCCACCCCAGCGTCAACCTGCTGGGCTCTGGTGATCCTTCTGCCTCAGACTTCCAAGTAGTCGGAACTACAGGCACTCGCTACCACGCTCAGCTAATTTTTGAGTTTTGATTGTAGAGACGAGGTCTTGCCAAGTTGCCCGGACTCAGGCAATTCACTCGCCTCGGCCTCCCAAAGTGCTGGGATTACAGGCCGAGCCACTG
>CAUYQG010076897.1:0-34756 GCA_963574415.1 Tarsius wallacei | reverse complement strand
CTGCACTCCAGTCTGGGCGACAGAGTGAGACTCCAACTCAAAAAAAAAAAAAAAAAAGAAATTCAATATGAATTTTAGAATCAACTCATCTGTTTCTACAAGAAGCCACCTGGACTTCTTAAAGGGAACGTACTGAATGTGTAGATCAGTTTGAGGACTACCGCCATCTTAACAATGATAGTCTTCCAGTTGATGAACATGAAGTATCTTTTCATTAGTTTAGGTCTTCTTTAATCTATTTTCAAAATGCTTTGTAGTTTTCAGTGCACAAGTCTTATATTTGTTTTGTTAAATTTAATTTTTCATTTTATCCCTGCTTATATGGTGTTGTTTTCTTAACTCCATTTTCAGATTGTTTATTACTAGTGTATAGAAATACAATGGATTTTTCTGTATTGATCCTGCAATCTGCCACATTAGTGAACTTGTTTATTAATTATACTAGTGTAGGATTTTTGGCAAAACATATTCAAGTGATTCTTAATTTTATATAAAAAAAGATAGCTAAGGACTAAAGGGATTGCCTAAATCCATGTTTTCCCATAATTCCCCCAAACAATATAAAGCTATAAGAAGAACAAATAAAACTACATAAAAATCATAAATTTCAATATCTCTTGAAAAATTTAATATATTTTGCATAGGTAGTAAAAACTTTACAGTCTTTATAAATCTATATAAAAAGACAAGAATTCTAGAAGACTATTTTTATATATTTGACAAAAGCACAAGTAATTTCAGTGGGCAAAAATTCTTTTAAACAAATGATTCCTGTTTTCCTATAGAAAAAGATTGATATCAGCCTTTACCTCTCAACAAACACAAAAATTAACTCAAAGTGGATTCTAGATGTAAACACTAAAGCTAAAATCATAAAAAGTGTCTAAGTAAAAACATAGTAGAATATCCATGTGCCTTCAGCAAAGATTTCTTAGGGCACAAGAAACAAGAATTATAAAAATGTTTTTGATAAATTGGACTTCATCAACATTGAACATTCCTGCTCTCTGAGTGAAGCCATTAAGTAAATAAAAAAATAAGTTATGGATTGCAAAAATATATCACAATTAACTTTTTCAACAAAGGAAGTTTTTCCAGAATATATAGAGAGCTGTTTCAGCTAAAAAATAAGGCATCTGGCCGGGCTCGATGGCTCAGCCTGTAATCCCAGCACTTTGGGAGGCTGAGGCGAATGGATTGCCTGAATCCGCAGGTTCGAGACCCACCCAGGCAACTTGACGAGACCTCGTCTCTACAATAAATCAAAAAACTAGCTGGGTGCGGTAGCGCATGTCTGTAGTTCCAGCTACTTGGAAGACTGAGGTGGAAGGATCGCCGGAGCCCAGCGGTGGCCGGGAGTGTGCCACTGCACTCCAGTCTGGGTGACAGAGTGAGACTCCAACTCAAAACAAACAAACAAGCAAAAAACAAAACAAAAGACATCTAACAACTCAAAAGTAGGCCAACATTTAAAATATATACTTTACAAAAGAAGACAAATAGCCAATAAGCACATAAAACAATGCTCAACCTCATTAGTCATTTGAGAAATGCAAATTAAAATAACACTGAGATGATATTACACATCTATTAAAATGGCTAAACTTTTAAAAGACTTAATGATACTAACTATTGGTAGGGATGTGAAGTAATGACTCAGCAATTTCAGTTTAGGTATATACCAAAGAGGAAATAAAATGTCCATATGAAAACAAGCAGATTTATTCATAGTAACCCAAAACCTTGAAACTGGTCAAATGTCCATTAACCGTTGAATCATAGATAAAATGCGGTATATTTCCAATAACTACTAATGGATTTTTTAAAAGTAAGTATTGACATGAGCATCAACGTGAATGAATCTTCAGAATGTCATGTTGAGTGCAATATACTAGATGTTATAAGTACTCAACTTGTTTAATTGTATTAGTATTCAATATGCAATGAATGAAAGTACAGATTTAATCTATAGTAGCAGAAACTAGATGGGTATGTGGGGTTGGGTAGAGGAGGTGAATTGACTGGGTAGAGGCACAAAAGAACGTTCTGGGATAGAAATTTTCTATATCATGATTGTGGTGGTGGTTATATGAATGCACACACTTGTGAAAACTCATCTAACTATGTTTAAAATGGGTATTTTAATGTAAATTACACCTCATATATTTTATTTAAACATTTGTTACATTTTTCTCAGGTTCTAATGATTAGTTACTGGAAGCAATGACAAGTACTACTCAAATAATGACTACTAAATTTACCAGTGTTAAAAATTCCAGTTTTTCAGCACAGTGAAATCTAGAAATCCCAAGATTTCTGGACAATAGTATATATGAGAGGAAGAGGAGATTCTAAGATATCTTCAAGTCAGTGGAATGCTTGGATTCCACACTGGCAATCTGGTGTGACATTTACTTTGTTAAAGTAATTTACTGCCAAGCAAATTAAAGAAGCCTAGTTGTCTGTGTGTAAATTTCATTATTTATTTATAATTAACCAAAATATGGCTGTTAATAATGCATGTTTATAATATGAAGAATGTTTTCTTCATGTCTTATTTTTCATATTGCATATTCTTATTCTTTTAACAGTTCCAGGAAAGCCTCAGAATATCAGTTGTGCTAGTGAAAGTGCATTCGAAGGAGTAGTAACCTGGGATCATCCTCGAACTTCATTTCACAATTATTCTTTCTGTTTTAAGAAGCAATCTGGTAATTTGTATAAAATTTAATTTTATATCAAGAAAGAGAAATCAAGAATTTGAAAGTACTGGAAATGTGAATTGGGCCACAGAGTTATAGAACTCTCTGCGTAGACACTGGATAAGCATAATATATGCCTTAATTTTAGAACTGTTTCCATTTACTAAAAACTTTCCAGCTCCAGCAATGACCAAAACCCAGAATATCCTCAATATTTGCTTGCCTTTCTTGCTCTGTCTTAGTTCCAATCTTTGTACTCCAAAGCCTACAGAAAGAAAATTTCTAGAAGATGATATTAATTTCTGTCTTGCAAATGTTATATAAGTCATTTGCACCGTTTTGAACTTGGCATTCCAACCTCTAAACAAAACAACAAACAAGTAAACAGCTTGCAAAGGTTGCTTCAGTTAATACACACAAATGTTGGGTGAATACAAATGAACATGGACTCAATTAGCCACTGAGTCAGTTGAGTGGAATTTTGGGAACATAGTTCTAGTTCAGAATTAGACTTCCGCAGAAATAAATACAGTCAAAAATCCTGAGCAGCCTAACAACTGGGCTCGCCTCACTCTAATCTTTTACCTATAGGTTCAACTAAGAGTAAACTAAAACTTCCATAGAATTCTGTTACTATGTATGTATTTGAGAAGGAACTAGACATAAATTTCCAATCTTGAAAAGAAAAAAGCTATTTATTTTCAGTTTTTAATTTTATATTTGATAACATTGATTTTGCTAGGGTTTTTTTGAGTATTAATAATCAATCTACTAAAGCAAAGTTAAATACACATGTAGTTTTCAAATTAGCATAAGAGGATTCAAATGCTATGGAGAAGCAATATGTACTAGATAACTAAGGTTGTGGTAATTTCAAAAGTTAGGTGTATGAGAAAGCAAAAAAAGGAAATTCTAGGAAGACAAGCAACGAGACAATTAGATACTTTCTTCCTCGTTGGACATTCCTTTTACAAACTGTCTTCGGCTCCTGTGAAACACACACTGGTTTTTCTATTTTCTGAATTTTCTATTCACCATCTCTTGCTGTGGTCTTCAGCTTCTGTATTCTTTCTACTACAGAGCATTTTGTATGCCAGAGAATGTGGTGAAAATTTGATGTGTTTACTGCTCCTTTGTATTTTACACAGATTTTTTTTAAAATTGCTGCATTTCCACTGTAATCCACAGTAAAATCTCATAGATAGGGTAAGAAGGATGTGAAAGTTAGTTATTAGCAGTCTCATCAGTTTTGCTTTTTTAATGTGTTTGCATCTAGTATGGCTCCTTCTTATTTAGTGTTGCCCAAATTTAATAACTGTCTAAATATCATACTTGAATGGGATTGGAGGGGAGAGAAGGAGAGGGTGGACAAAATCAGGCTATGCGTGACCTTTGCTCTAAAACTGTTGAATGATGGCTGAATCCAGTTGTAGATCATGTACTAACATTGTGGAAAGTGCTCTTTGGAGTCAGCCCTACCCTAAACAGAGTGTGTTCTTCTGTTTTCTCATTCATCTCCAACGTAGTCCATGATTATCCCATTTTACCTAAGCAGAGTTGATAGAATTATAGTATTGTTAAAGAAATCATTTTAACTACTCTCATTATTTCAAATAAAATCATTATTAAAAATTAATAGGGTCAGGCATGGAGGCTCAGCCTGTAATCTCAGCACTTTGGGAGGCTAAGGTGAGAGGGTTGTCTGAGCCTGGGTGTTTGAGACCAGCCTGGGCAACTCGGTGAGACCTCATCTCTACAATTAATCACAAACACAAGCTGGGCGTGGTGGTGTGTGTCTGTAGTTCCAGCTACTTGGAAGGCTGAGGCGGGAGGATTGCCTAAGTCCAGCAGGTTGAGGCTGCGGTGGCTGTGAGCACGCCACTATACTCCAGCCTGGACAACAAGCATGAGACTCCAACTCAAAAAAGGAAAATAAAATTTACAGGAAGCAAGTCTATGATCTTTGCAGTTCATACACTTTTAAATCAGATATTAATTTTTATTTTATTTTTATCTTAATTATTTTAGTATTTCTGAAAGCTAGGTGTTAAAAAAGGAGAAAACATGTTATTGATATTTATTTAGTTTTTGCAGCTTATCAGGTCCTTTTGTAATGCTTTATGTACAGATTTTTATTAAATATTTTAATAGCTACTCTGAGAGGAGAGGTGTACACTTTAATTCATAGTTCATGTGATGAAACAGGTTAACGGAACATATGACAAATGTTCAAGTTCAACAGCTTGAATTGTAGTCTTTCTATTTCTGTGTTTTTCATATTTTTAGCATAAGATATCTCAAAGAACTGCAGTTTTCTGTCACTAACTTAGTGATGCCAAGTGACATTGAAGTTTCTCCATAATTGGAAGAGATCTGTACTTTATTGTACTCAAAAGAATCTTTTTCAAAAGTTATTAAAATAATATGCTCCTTTCAAGACTACAATGACCTTGCTGGAAATGATCTTGTGTAATGCTTTATTTTTTATTTTTTAAGGGAAAACTACTTACTTTTTTAGCACAAAAATCCTTTGGGGATCAACAGGTTTACACTATCTGAAATAGTATTCAAGAGGATACTTTAGAGAAGTCTAAATCATGAAATTGCTAATGAATTTCCTGAGGTACTTTCTACAAAACAGAGAGGTGACAAGTAGAGAAACCAGTGTCTTCCCAGGGATTTCCAGTGCAACACACATGACATAAACACATGTCCCTCTTGTCCTGAGGAAAAAAACAATTCAAGCATCTAGTCAAATACATTCTTAATTTGTCTCTTATAACTTGTGCTCCTGATGTCGGAGTCCTCAGAAAAATTGCTTAAAGACATGGATAAGGAAAGAATATTCATATATAGTATTTTGGCCTTCCAACCAAATATTAGAACATTCCAATCCACCTTCCTAAGCACTGAAACCTTTGATTAATTACTGCTTTATAAAAAATCCCCAAGCATCAATATCTTTTGAACAATGTATTGTTCAAAAATAAAATCAACAATTTGACTTCTGTCACACTGATTAAGATAAAAACTTCATAGATCTACACAAATGAAATTTGTTTTGATACAGAATGGTTGTGAGATTACACGTGTAAACCTACAAAATTAGGTCACTGAACAGAAGCCAGGTTGATCTTCAAAGCAGCATCTACACTTGGATTTTATCCCAGTAAGAAGAAGTCAGGCACTGGCCTAGAAGCTAGACTCCTAAGGAGCTGCCAGAAACCCTAAGTCAGAGGGTGCCGACCTCCCCTCTCTTGAACTCACACATGTCCTGCCCTCAAAGAGAATTCTCACTAGGGACAGGACAGAACTAAGCCGGTCAGCTTTGGGGATTTCTGAGAAATAGATCATTTTAACGAGGCTAGAATGGTCACTTTATCTCATTTATTATTTAGAATCTCATGGTGAGGTAGAGATATGACTATAATCTCCACTTTATGGATAAGTGACATAAGCATATGTTAGGATTTTTCTTTACTATTCCCTTGAGTGCACTGGCACACCCAACTGCACCAGAGAAGTGAGGTACACGTGACAAAGACAAGCTTGTCCCTACTGCAGGCTCTTGTCCCCCATGGATTGTAGGTGAAGTGGTGAAAACTAGAGCAAGGATGCTGGAACCTCAAGGCCTGGGTTCAATCCTGGCTTGTTCTTCACTTCCTGTGAGATCATAGACAGATATCTCCTTCTCACATTGGCTCAGTTTTCTCATCTGCAAAGTTGGGTAATACCAAGGTCAACTTATGATTGTAGTGATGGTTAAATTAACGACTTCATGTGTACCACCTAAAACAGTACTTGGCACTTTGAGTGAGTGATTGTTTTTTATTATTATTGGTATTATTATTATCCCTGTGACTTCTACCCAGAAACATGCTGTCACTAAAATCTTTCCTTAACCTTCCTTGATGTCACTTGACTACTCAAAAATAGTCAGCAGCTAGTGATTCTTTTTCACGTAATAAATGCCAACTCTTCTGTCTGTATGACAAAACACACTTAACGAGATCCTCTCATAGAATCCGCTGTCCTGATCAGGTTTGTCCCTAAGCTCAAAACATTCTTTCTTTCATTTGTAATGTTTCCTTTTCTCCCCGACACCTACACAGTTTCACTCACCTTTCCATGAGCTACACAGATTTTCCTGCCAGTGTGATGTTTTCTCTCATTCTTACAGCCTCCACAAATTACTGTACTGTTCAAATTAGTATGGTACAGTAGACCCAATTATTGGTGATCAAATAGATCCTGCGTCCAAAATCCAAAACAGTAGCTAATATTGATGTTCAAAATTTGGAGGTTAAGTATCAGAAAAGATTCACCCCCCAAAAATAATCATTCTATAAACATTACAACTCAAGACTTTTATGGTATCACTCAAGACTTCTGTAACATCCACTGGGGGCTGTGTTTTCTTAGAAAATAAAAGGAAGCCGTGCTCGGTGGCTCAGCCTGTAATCCCGTGCTTTGGGAGGCCGAGGTGAGTGAATTGCCTGAGTCCGCGGGTTCGAGACCCCCCTGGACAACTTGGCGAGACCTCATCTCTACAATAAATCAAAAAATCAGCCGGTCATGGTAGCGCATGCCTGTAATTCCGGCTACCCGGAAGGCTGAGGCGGAAGAATCGCCGGAGCCCAGTGGGTCAAGGCTGCAGTGGCCAGGAGCGGCCACTGCACTCCAGTCTGGACTACAGAGTGAGACTCCAACTCAAAAAAAAAAAAAGAAGATAAAAGGAGATCATTTATTAGACTTTATGGCACAATTAAAGTTGTTCAATAAATCTGTTGATAATTGTATATACTTCCGAGTATCAAAGTCATACTTATCTCTTAATCACTCATTAATCTGACATCTGCTTGTAGTGTTAACATGTACAGACCAAATTAAAATGTGGTAATCCTGACATTTAATGATTTGCTAATTAATTCCTTTTTATTTTTAGAAAACAAAAATGGAAACTGCTCCATACTGAGTAACATCACTGCAAAATATGATTTGAAGACATTGAAACCTTATACAAACTATAGTGTATCATTATACGCCTACAACAATGCAAAAATACAGCGTAATGGAAATGCTGTGACGTGTGGTTTCCAAACAAAAGCAGATCGTAAGTTATATGCTTTAAAAGAACCTTTTAACACACAATACACCTATCTTTGGGCTTCATTTGGGAAGCATAATGACCTGGAACATTTGTTAACATCTAGTGTTTATAACAATTTTAAACAAAATAATTTAAAAGCTTGTTATCCTGAATTCTCTGTCTTCCTGAGATAAAATTGTAAGAATGAAACATGAGGGCATATTAACTGGTACAATTTGTAAGATTTCAGGCAATTAAGTATCTATCAACTTAGATTAAAAATGTATTGTATGTTGTCTTTACTATCTAGAAATGTTATCTTTAATCAGATACCTAATCATGTCCCACAAAGCATTGACTTAACTCTATTCACCCAATAAAACAGTTCATTAAAATGTAATATTTCATTAGCATTTTATTCTGTTAGTTACACTGAACTACTCACTATTTTATGTTATGTCACACTTGCCATCTTTCACACGTATGTCTTGCCACATGTCTGATGCTCCCATATTTCCCAGACCCAAAGCTGTATCTGAGGTGGATGTTAACCTCCCTCCATCAAGGACAGGGAAGAAGAAATGCCACTGTGCAAGGCAGTATCTATGGCTCCAGAGACCCTAATGGGCTCCAGGCTCATGAAGAAATGTCCTATTCAGGGTTGAACATAAAATACTCTTAATGTCATTTAGATTCTGGTGTATAAAGTTCAGGTCCTGGAGCCTTATGCTCTCGTTATTTTCCTGAGTTTCTGTGCTACCACAGAAGTGGAAGACAAATTGCTGCCACGTCTGAAGAATCCATCTAGGTGTTTACCAGGATAGTGTAAACACCTCAGGAAAGGAGGGCCTGGGTTATATGGTAGGCCTTGGTGGTTTCCCAATCATCATTGTTTTTCCTTTCCTCCCCTCCCATGCTCCCTTTCCCCATTTCACTTCCTTTTTCTCTGTTCTCTAATTGTACACCAGGATTATTCTTCAGGGATTGTATGAATTCTCAAGGTTTCATGTACAACCAATAGGCTAATACTTAATGAATACGTAACTGATTTTTGGTGTTTTGACATAGCTTTTTAATAAATGTGCTTTCATAACTTACTCCTTCACAATCCCCAAACTAAGACTTAAAACACTTTGTACTGCACACATGCATTGTCAAGTAATCTAAATATACATTAAAAAGCAAAGAAAAAAATTACAAATCTCTCTTTATCTTGATAGGTCCAAGCAAGGTCAAGAATTTGAGTGCTTCTGTGACATCAGATAATAGTATTCTTATCAAGTGTAAGGCTCCCGACAACTTTAATGGCCCCAAATTTTGCGAATACCATTTGAACGTCACATATGAAAATATTCAAGGTGAAAGTCGTTCAAACACTACATGCTATTTCCATGTACAAAATCTTCACTATTCAACAGTCTACATGTTTGCGGTAAGCCTCTGCTCTCTATATCACTATAGTACCAAAATACATTATAATGATTAACACCTAGTACTTGATAACATGAACACCAGTGCTTCTGTGAGCTAGAGAAGCTCTGATGCCTAATGGAATAACTTTTTCAAAGTCTCAAAAATTTGACTCTAAAATTTCTATCCCTAGGACTAAAAAAAATCGTTTAAAGTAAATGTTTCATTGAAATATTTCAGAATGTCAAATGATTTAATTACAGCTAAATTATAGCTCCTGTGTTAAGAAGCACTACACTTTATGCAAAACAGATTATTTCTTTGCCAGATTTTTTCTTTGTCTTGGGTTTTTACTTTTGTTAATGTGAATTTTTAACTGCAAAACTTTTACAGGTACCTTAAGTTAGGAAATACTTGAAATAAATATTAGAAAATACTGGTGAACATGGAATTAAAAATACCTATTATCTTACAACCTATTGATCATATTTTGTATATATAGTTTCATAATATGTAATGTACATGTACGTGCATTTAACAAATATATTGTCAACATTTGGAATACAGTTTGGTAAACTGTATTTTTTATATCTCAGTATATCATGCACATTTTTCCATGTTAAATATTTTACTGTTATGCAGTTTTTAGTGGTTGCATATATTTCTATTATAAGACTTTATCACCTTCTGCTAGTTATTGCTATGTTGGTCTCTAATGCAAACGACACTAAGTTAACACACTTATTGGTAAATAACAAAATCCTTGAAATATGTCTTTAATAATTTATGTTTGATAAATTCCTAGAAACACCTTTATTGGGTCAACATGTATTTTACAATTTTTTAGATCACCATTTTTTTCTATAAAAGTTATCGAACTACCCTTTTGTATCAAGGTATGAAATGTTTGCTTCTTAAGAGGCTCACCAACATTGAACAAGTCTTTCATTGTCTTTGACATTTAGAGGGTGAAATATGGTATTGGTGTTGCTTTTGTTTTAATGGGGTTCTTCACTTGCTGTTGACGCCAAAATAACTTTGTTATTGTTCTTGTGTTATTCTTTATCTCTTTTGTTCAGTTTTTTTGGGGGACTATTTGGATACAAATAATATTAAACTTTTTTGTCATATGTGTTGTACATTTTTTCAGTTTATAGTTTGCCTTTTACTTTTCTTAATAGACTTTAAGCCATTTCCAATTCCCTTTTTGTTTTTATACAAATGTATCTGTCACTTTTATTCCTGTTCAGTGGATATTTTCAAAGGTAACTATTTAATATGATGTTGACAGCTTCGTATCTTTTATCTCTAAAAAAACGTTTTTACAATTGTAACCTTTTAACTGAAAAAGTAGGTTAAATTATATCACAATTTTTTATGGCATTATGATAGATGATGCCATAGTTGTGATGCCAAGGTATGATGTATTTATATGATGAATTATATTGATAAGTTTTCTTTTTTATTAAGTCAAAGGAGGAAAAAAGGCTATGAATTGTCCTTTAGTAAAAATTTGATTGTATCCCATGTCCTCATTGTTTATCACTAATTTCAAAATGTCTCCACATAAAATTTAATTAATCATTCTTAAAGTAAAATGTTCTTATTGATAATTTCTAATGACTCTATAATTTCAATTTGAAAAAAAATTAATTTATTTGTTATTTAAGAGAGTGTTTCTACATTTATGATGATTGAATTTCTTATTGCTGCTAATTATTAGTTTATAAAAGACAGTTGGATTTTATAATTTTGCTTTTGGATTGTACAGAATATTTTTGCAACTCAAGGTATGATAAATATTTATGAATATTCTGTGATAACTGGGCAAATTATATATTCTCTACAGGACAAAAGTTTATGTATATTTGTCAGATTTATCAGCAACTCCTTTAATAATACTATTCAGATCTATTTTACTTAAATTACTTTGGTCAAAGATTCTCGTCGCTTTTTTGCTCCTTTCAGTTTCCCTGTACATCTAAATTGATTTTACTTTGTTTGTATTAAATTCAAGAGACACAGGTAGGTGGCGATGCTAGTTATAGCTATAGTGTAAATTTTGCTCTGTATCCATTTTCCCTTAAAAAAATTTATGTGCATTTCATGTATAATTTGTCAATAGCATATGTTTGAAGTTCCTTTTTAAATAAAATGTGAAGACATTGGCCTATTAAGGGGAAATTTTAACCTTAAATTATGAATATTTTGATGTGTTGGGTTTTATTTCTTCATTCAGTTTCATTTTTTTCTGTTGATTATAACTATTAATATTATTATTGCTAATTGAGATAAAATTTCTTTATATCTCTTTTGTTGTCTTTTCAAAAATATTTGACAACATACTGAAATAACCTTAAAGTTTCCATTTTAAATGAAATCAAATCAGTAAATTTTTATGAAAATAAATAGCATTGTATAAGAAATAGTACATGTCTTACAGTATGACATATATTTACACTGAAAAGCTAAATTAATTTTTTATTACTACAATTCAGGTTAATTGCTACAATGGAAAATATTTTGGAGAACCAGCTTTTACACAGCAATCAACATCTTGTAAGTCATTACTTGGCTACTTATTATATATCTACATATAGAAATATACTAGTGCCTACAAAGTTATATTATTTTACATGCATACTCACATTTAATTGTTAAATTTTTAAATTATATACTTGCCATAAATATAATATTTTTTTACTGTTGGAAAAACATAAATAGGGAACACCATATAAAAATATATATCAAATTCAAATTAAGAGATTCAATTATTAAAGGATTGTTGACTTTATAAGATAATTTATATATACAGATTATCAAATTATGATTATGTTTATGGCATTTCTTCATGTTATTAACATAGTTTTGTGGATTATTTTAGCAATTGTTATTCATTTTATTCTGTCCTTTAGATGGACATCTGTCTTGATTTACCTAACCGAAGCTATAATAAGTATTCCATTATACAATGTAGTTATTTAAGTGTTTAGCATTAGTATTTATAATATTTTAACAAAAGTAAAGATGCACATAAAATTACTTAAATTTCATTATAATAATGCAAATAACAATTGCAGGTCACATTCCCCACTCACTGTTCTATTCACCAAACAATCTCTTTTAGCCATTTCTAATTTCAGTTCTCCTTACAGTTTCCTTCATATACAATGTGGATGTGTGTGTATATGTTGTATACATATATATAAGCAATTTTGAATATTGCACTTTCTAGAGTTACTAACATTACCTATTGATCCGAGCCTATGGAGCAAGAAGACTTTATACTATTTTAAGCTTTTCTCTACTTGCTAACTTTGTAAATAAAATTAAATCATTTAAACTTTTGTGTGCTTTGTTATCAACCCTAGACTATTCCTGATACTATCTTTGCCACTTTTAGGTCTTTCTGTATGCCATATACAATCACTAATGTTTCCATTTCCCAAGTCAAACGAAAAGACACAAAAACACCTTATTTTCCAAACTGCCTTACTAAGTACTGTGTAAAGTTTTAGTTCTTTCTATACAAATTTATGGAATAAAAACTCTTAATGTTAAATACCAAATAAATTCAGTCAGATATCATTGATTTTACTTCCATATTAGCCTTTTCTTTTATATCTTTACAACAATAACAGCGACATTGAACTTTTCCTCTTCTAGAAAAGTTTACGGCTGCACCACCTACTCTTGGCAGGCATAGACACAATGGAAAATTTTATATTCACACCTTACTAGGCCGGACTTGAAACTGTGTCCCTCAGAAAAACACAGAAAAACAGGAAATGCAGCCTGCTAGCAAGGGAGTCTGTGGGAATCCTCATAGCACTGTACACAGCAATCCGGGGACTATTCTTCGATGCTCCCAAAGGCAACAGAGATGTGAAAGAATGAAACCACATGTGTGGGTGTGGGAGATTCATTTAGAAAGAAAGCAGTATCTCTTACAATAGTCCAATGGACACGGCATCCAGACAAGTCAACAGGGCTGTGCTTAAGAGGGCACTGCACTCAGGGAAGCCCAAATCTAGGACTTCCTATGAAGACAGTTGGGTTCATGTATAGCACCCCCTGTCCAGAAGTAGTTTAGCAATCAATGAACATTTTACCATTAGCAATATTGCCTGGTTACACAGTTAATCATCTTCCACTTTTATCAGACTTCCAGTTCAACGGAGCTAAGAGTTAGTCCACATCTATTTTCCATAAAGGAGAAAAGATGTATTTGCTCTCTGCTAACATTGTTAGCAGATAAAAAAATGTATTCACTCCCTGCTACCATTTTCATAAGAGATAAATAAAGCAGTTACTTATAAAATAGTGATATCTATTTTAGGAAAGGACTTGGTATATGAATTGATAGGCTACAGCTACTAGAAATGTATTATTGAATTCCCTAGCATGACATTTCTATATTTGGATGACATTCTCAATTGAACTCCAAGGGCCCCTTTCTTCCTGCTCTGATTTGAATTCTTACCTGCCATCTTAACATTTTCTCTTACCTGATTTTCTGCTATGTATTCTCTAGTGTAAGAAGAAACTATTTTGATTTTTGCAGGCATAGAAATATCTTTATCCTACTCTGGCACTCGATCAATATTTTGACTGGGCACAAAATTCTAAGTTAGAAATTCTAAAGTTTAAAAAGTTTATTTCTGTATCCAATTTTACTTTCTAATGCCATCCCACTTCTCTTTCTCTCTCTCTTTTTTAGGGGGTGGGAGTGTGTTCTCATATTTTTTTCTCCTGGAACTATTATTAGGCTTTTTTCTTTACTCATGATCTTACAGGGATTTTTTTTTTCATTCATTTTCCTGGATTCTATTGACCTTTGTAACCCAGAGACATATCTCTGAGAAAAATTTTTTTGCTGTGGTTTCCTTCTGTAGTCTTTTATGAAGCCTATTGGTCACATAATTCATAGGTTAATTTATTATTTTGACATCTTTCTTTGGTGTTGATAGTTTCCTTAAGAGTTTAGTTCTTTTTTGTAGTCTAACTATAGTTACAATGAGATAATAGGAAAAGTTGATTAGATGTCCTATTGTCCTTAGAAGATCTTGATGAATTGAGGAGATTCCATAAGATATTATTGATTTATTTTCTTCAGTTACCTTTCATTATTTCCAGAAATGAATTTACTGTGTTACTCCTTGTAGTCAGGTAAACTGTGAGGGAGTGGTTCTACTCATGGTAGGACAGGGAGGGCAGGCGTCCAACCATTTCATTTGCAGACAATTTTGTCCTCCTTAATTTCAGTCTTGGGCCTCATCCTTGCTCTATGCTGAGCCTGGTTTTACTCTGAGTCTCTTACTCTGCGATGACAGGCTTTCTCTGGGAAAATTGAATTGCAAAGAAATGCAGTAATTATTCTTTTTATTTCCTCAAAAAAAATTAAATAGGATTGTAAGGAATCAAGAAGAACCTCTTTTCTACATGGTGAGTGGAAGTCTTCTTAGCATGAGACAGTTTTCTACAACCCAAAAGATAAAAATGACTCAATCGGATAAAAGACTACCAGGAACAGTTTGCCTCCTGCTCAAAATTTCTGTAATCTCTCTGTCATCTCTCTAGGAGTGTTTCTTTCAAGGGGATGTATGCTCTTTTTCTGTAAATAGATGTTTATTGACTTCCATTTTCTGACCTATGGTTCACTGTCACCACGTGTTGCCTTGCTACTTGAAGGCAACTAGCAACTGAGTAACTAGTATGTATCCATTTCTGCAAGCTATTTAGATTATGGCACCTTTCCTATGTCTCCCACCCTCCAAAATTTGTTGAAATTGCTCTGCTTAAAATTTGCCTTCTCTGATTTTCTCTGCCATTATAAATCTATGTCATTTTCAGGTATTTAATATTAGTGAAGTTCCTGGAAAGAAGGGGGAAGGAGCATGTTCTTAGACTATCAACTATATCTGAAGATCTTGCTATTTATTATGAATAAGTTTATAAAGGCAAATTTGGGGCTACTTACTATTTTTAAGAACCACCTCTAATTAGTTACTTTGGATTGAAATGCTAATTTATAGTAATTTGCAGCTTTTTGCAAAATCTCACTTCAGGGTATTCCAGAGATTAGGTGTTTGTCTCTCTGATGTGTTTTTTAATCTAGAAATAATTATGCTGATCAATATCTATGTGGCACTAATCACTGGTTTAGGTAGTTTCAGTGAAAGGAGTTTGAGACAGAGATAGGACAAGGAGCACTTTGGCTCATTTTAGGAGCCTATTACGATAAGAACGTCTTCTCTTAAAGTGTTCACTACAATCCACCTATGTATTCACCTTTATTTATCCATCCATCTTTATATACACACAAGTATATATATATATTCCTTTAAAGAAGCTAAAATAATTATTTTTTAGCCTTGAAAACTCAAGTTTAAATAATTTAATCAATTTGCCCTGTGAATTAAATAAATGGCAGAATCAGAATTCAAACTTAGATCTGACAGTTTCCATCTGTAATTATTTTCTATATTCCCATTTTTGTGAGTGTCCAATTACAGAAATTTTGAGTGGGAGGCAAACTGTTTCTGGTAGTCTTTTATCTGATTGAGTCGTTTTTATCTTTTGGGTTGTAGAAAACTGTCTCATGCTAAGACTTCCACTCACCATGTAGAAAAGAGGTTCTTCTTGATTCCTTACAATCCTATTTAATTTTTTTTGAGGAAATAAAAAGAATAATTATTGCATTTGTTTGCTTACCTTTTTTAGTGACTGTTTCTTTGAGAGAGAATGCAAATTTATTGGAACTGTTACATTTTCTGCCTTAGACTCTATGGTATCCCCAGGATTGTCTTCCTTTTTATCTTCAAAGCCCTTACTAATTTTTAACCTGCTTTGCCATTCGCTGATTTCAGATGCTTATTCTTGATTATCTGTCTTTCTTTAGTAGAAAGTAAGTTCCATAAGGACAGGGATCTTTGTTATCTTTTCTGAGTTATCTTAAATATTGAGTCAATGTTTGACAGACAACAAGACTCAAAAACATTTTTTTAAGAGTGAATAATTAGTACTTACTATGTACCAGACACTACTCATGTTCACCGTGAATCAACTCACTTAAACCTCATTTTAAGACTTAGGAAATAGAGGCACAAAGATCAGTAGGATATTGGCCACGTTCCCAACCAAGAAGTGGTAGAGCTAAGATTCAAACTTAAGTAGTCTGACTCTGGAGCTGAGGCCCTTAAGTTGTTGTATTACTTTGCTGCACTTTCACTATATAAGAAAATGATAAAATGCTAATTCAAGGTAAGGGATATTTCCAATACACTCTCTTTTCTCAACCATTCCCTAGTAAACAATATGATTTCACATTAAGCCTTAGTGAAAATTTAAGCCAGAGTAAGTCTTATTGTAACTGTAGAATAACATAATTTTTGTCTCTTGGTAAATTGATTTTACACCTCAATGAACAGGTAAAAGTGTTTATCTTTGTGGAGTAGAACCCTTTCTGATCCCTTTGAAATCTATGTACTTCTTCGTACATATACATTAAAACTTTATTTTCTCTGATAATCATAGTTAAATTATCTCCTTGATTTCTTCAAAATGTAGTAGCAGAAAGAGAATTAAATCTAAAACTAGTATTTTAGAAAAAGACATTATTTAGTGAGAGAAAAGGTAATTCTTATATTTTACTTATTCTCTTTAAAGATAAAATGTTTTTCTTGGTTTTGAATAATATAGCTAAAAATCACAAATTCAAGAATTTGTTGTAATATTTTTAGTCTTATTTTAAATGTTTAGTTTTTGAAGACCTCATAATAAATGAGGAATAGCAAAGTATAAGTACTTTAAATGTGACTATTCAAAGACTCTAACAAAACATTTGACATAATAATCTCCTTAATGTGTTACTTTTCATTTCTAGACAATTCTAAAGCACTGATATCATTTCTTGCATTTCTGATTATTGTGACATCAATAGCCCTGTTGGTTGTTCTCTATAAGATTTATGATCTGCATAAGAAAAGATCCTGGTAAGAGTTGATTTATGAATTAAAAATAATAATAGTAATAATGACATAAGCGCATATCCTTAAAGTAATGGTGAAACCGATTAACTGAAATATGTGAACTAGAGAAGACACATGAAGTCCAGTTCACAACATAACTTTTAGCTAAAGATTTTTGATATGGTTCTATGGATTTATATTAAATATCAATATTTTCTACATTTACTAATAAGGCTGTATGTAGACTTGTTTAAGTAATGAGCCATGAAAAGAATATCTATGCATTATTTTTGTACAAAGTAGGTCAGAGAGATCCAGGAATGACCAAAGCAAAAGATAGAAAAGAAATATCTGAGGGATTTTATGTATTTGGCCCCAAACAGACACATTTTATTAAAAATCAAAGGTTTAAAATAAAATCGTTTGGTCGCATGTCTGAGTTTAGCAGACAACCCTTGGCTGGTTTTTCCTCCCTCGTTTTTTCTTGATTCCCCCTCCTCTCTTCTCTCTTCTATTCTTTGGTCTTCCCTCTCCTCCAAGCTCTTCCCCCCTTTCCTCCTTTTCTCTTCCCCTCTTTTATCCTCCCTGACTGCCTTCCTTCTCTCAACATATTCATTGAATATAAATTGAATGCCAACTGAATTCTATGTTTTTTTAAAAATACAGAAACTTATGTTTATTTCCACAGCAACCTAGATGAACAACAGGAACTTGTTGAAAGGGGTAAGTATGCATACATTTATTTTTTCACTGATGAATATTCCTTCTCCTACATTGAAGGTAATTCATTTTAAATAAGAATTGAACATTTTTAATTTAACCCAGACTTTTTCTGTTAATACGAGGATAAAAATTTCATTAATTCATTTACTCAATTGGCAAGCATCTATGAAGTTCCTAGTGTATGCCAAATATTGTGCCAGGCACTGAATACTACAGTGAAGGGCCACAGACTCTGCCCTTTCGAGTTTAGACTTTAATGGAGAAAGGTGGATATAGTGACAAAAATGACAGTAATTTGATAAATGCCCTAATAGTTGAATGTGTGATTCTACAGAAATACAAAAGATAGAAACTGTATGTAGGGCAGGAATCTGTTTGCTAAGATTATGGGGAAACACTAAATCAAAGAATGAGGAAATGATGGAGGGAAGAGCAGATGAAAAGTCCCAGAAAAGGGAGGTAAAAAGTATCCTCTCATCCCTGCCTGGATGAGATGGTGACTTCTTTCACATGGCCAGGACAAAGAGCAGCAATTTGACTTAGGAGAGGAAAAAAAATTCATTTTTTCTCTCCTTTTTTCCAACTTATACATTATTTCTTTAATATTTTTAAATATGATTTTTGAACCAGTTAAATTTTTAAAAGAAACATATTAAAACTTTGTTTACAATAAAGGAAGGTATTTGTTATTCTCAGACTCAAGACAGGAAGACTTGTAGAACTCCTCTGTCAGTGTTAACTTGTATGTGAAGGGCTTTCCTCTGGTAATAGCAGGTGCCAAGTTTTTATGCAGAAACTTTGGGACAGGTTTTTTGGGGCTCCTTAATAGACTATATTTTTCTTTGCAGAATATATCATTACCTAATCTGCTAGTATATGTTCATTGTCTCACTGACTATCTTCCCCTAACTAGAAAGTAAGCGTTGTGAGAGCAGAAAAGTTTTGCTTTCTCATTCACTGCTTTATCCCCAGTACCAAATTGAGTGCATTAAATTTAATAAACATCAATGAATAAATACATTAACAAGATGAAGCGTCCTGAGAATTAGTTTTAATAGGCTGAGGGAAGAATGAGGAGCACAGGAGTAATAAGCACCTCAGCAGAGAAGAAGAATCCATCTCAAGGAGTCAAGGCAGACTTGGAGAGTGTCAATGAAATACTTTATCTCAAATTTGATACTGATTACACCTTGGAATGCACTAGAACTTACCCACTCAAACCCCATGAAACTCTGAAGGTGGCTCTCAGTTCAGAATGAATGAACAGCAGTGATCCACAACAACTTGAACAATTGCAAATGTGCCACCTTTATGGATACCAGAAGGTATCTTCCTCTAATAAATGGGTAAAATTGATACAAGCACTGAAAGAATACTACCAGCAGTACAAGGAAGTGTAGGCAAAGTATGCTTTTTACATATGTAAAAACTTAAATTCTCTTATTCTTCTAAAACTGTTTCTCAAGTTCCACGTACAATTATAGCTTTTGATAGTTCATATGTATGTAATTTCACATAGTAATGTGTTTCACATTCTTGAGGTGTAACAAAGTAATAATTTTTTACATTAGCATAAACAGATGATCAAATCAAGCTGAGTTATGAGTATAAAGGTATTAATTATATTCTCTTATTTCATCTGTAAGTTTATTATATTTCACAAGTCAAAATGGAAAAAATAATTGTAATACAGATAAATAAGTGTGGCAATTACAATTAAATGCATATAATCAAACAAATGTGGTTGTCCTTACAATAGTGATATTTGGTCTGGGATCTTTTCTCCAAGCGTAGAAAATAGGGAAGGACATTCTAGCAGAGGGAACAATATAAAGCCCAGAAAAGGACTGAAGTCCAAGATTTAGAAGTCATTGGTTTATAGGTGAATGTCTGTCTAAGGGAGATTCCTTAGGTGGAATGTGTTTGAAAAGGAAAGAAGTGAAGGGACAGAATTTTCGCTATTTTCATGAAATCTGTGTGCCCATTTGAAAGCTAGACATGTAACTAGTACTGAAGCTTTCATATGTATACAGATGATGAAAAACAACTGATGAACGTGGAGCCAATCCATGCAGATATTTTGTTGGAAACTTATAAGAGAAAAATTGCTGATGAAGGAAGACTTTTTCTGGCTGAATTTCAGGTGCGTTGCTCTTAGTATGTGATGAAAAGTTCTACTTAAATATCAAGATAATTTCACTTTAAATGTATTGGTATAATCATTTGCCTTTATAATTTATTCCACATAACATCACAACATGATAAAAGCAGATGTTATTTGCAGGAATTTACCGACCAGAAGAGAGACTTATAGGGGTTGGCAAGATCACAACATAAAGCTAGTAAATATTTTAGTATAATGCTTTATTGTATTATGAGACTGTATCACAAAACATATTTGACGGATTTTACACTTACACCTAGATTATCATCCAAGCGTCTGTTTCTAAATAAATTTTAAAATGACAGGACAATTAAATTTACCCTCATTCATGAGATTTTTCTGGAAGTAGTCCATCATTAACTTCTTTTTTAAAAAGTGTTTTTTTTTCATGATTCCTAATAATGTCAATTTTAATTGCCACAAACAACTTGTTTATCAGTATGAAGAATATACAAAGGGGGACCCAGAAGAACCCAGGATTAATTTATTAAAAACAGTGTATTTATTCTTACATGTTTAAACTTCAGTCACCTTCAAAGTACTCTCCATTTGATGCAATACACCTATTGACATGCTTTTTCCACTGCTCAAAACAGTTTTTGAACACTTCAATTTTGATATCGTTTTTCTGTTTCACCTCTTCAATTTCCACAAAACATTTCCCTTTGAGAACTTTCTTCATAAGGGAAACAAAAATGTCACTGGGCGAGGTCAAGTGAATAGGGAGGTTGGGCACAGGTTCATGCTGTTCTTGTTCAAAAACTGGGAAACACTCAGCACAGTGTGGGCACGTTCACTGTTACAGTGGGAGAACGAGTCACCTTTTTTGCCACAGCTCAAGACATTCCTTCTGCAAATCTGATTTACAACCTTCTAAAAAGTTCCAGATAAAAACGTTGGTTCACTGTTTGACCCGGAAGAACAAATTGTCAATGTACTACAAGGGGCCCACCCTCTAAAAGATAATTCTGACTTTTTGGAGGTCCCCCCTTGTATTTTACAGGACATCTCGTTTGCTCAAAATGATCATTGGTAAGGAAGAAATTGTTTTTCCTGCACAGCTGTGACCCAAAGAATCCTTGTGTCTTTCAGAGCATTCCACGGGTGTTCAGCAAGTTTCCTATCAAGGATGCCAGAAGGTCCTTTAACCAGAACAAAAACCGTTATGTTGACATCCTTCCTTGTGAGTACTCATTGAGAACTGAATTTCCATATATTTAGGCCACTTGATGATTTATTATTTTACTTATTTATTTTTTCTTTTCTTTAAACAGATGATTATAACCGTGTTGAGCTCTCTGAGATAAATGGAGATGCAGGGTCAAACTACATAAATGCTAGCTATATTGATGTGAGTAAAAATAGCATAACTGCCAAGCTACATAATATCCTCATTATTTTGTCCTTTTTCTTGTGTCTTTGCATTCAATTCAGTTTGTCTTGGCAAAATTTTAGAAGTATTTTGAAACGAGCTTGTCATTGTTATAAACAACAAAATCACTAACATTTGCAAGAATAGCTATTTATTGTCATGTTTAGTGACTCTTGCCCAATATCGGCACTTTTTTTTCTTTTTCTTTTTTTTTGTTTTGAGTTGGAGTTTCACTGTCGCCCAGACTGGAGTGCAGTGGCGGCTCCCTACCACCGCAGCCTCAACCTGCTGGGCTCCGGCGATCCTTCGGCCTCAGCCTTCCGAGTAGCCGGAACTACAGGCGCACGCCACCACGCCCGGCTAATTTTTGATTTATTGTAGAGATGAGTTTTTGCCTGCCCAGGCGGGTCTCGAACCCGCGGACTCAGGCAATCCACTCATCTCAGTCTCCCAAGGCGCGGGATTACAGGCTGAGCCACCGAGCCCAGCAATCGGCACTTTTGAAAGCTAAGGTGGGAGGATTTTTTGAGGCTAGCAGTTCAAGACGAGTCTGGGCAACAAAGCAAGACCCTGTCTCTAGAAAAAATAAAAAACAAATAGCTGGGCATGGTGGCATGCGCCTGTAGTCTTAACTATTCTTGAGATTGAGACAAGAAGAGGATCTACTGAGCCCAGGAATTTAAGGCTGCTCTCCAGCCTGGGTGACAGAGTAAGACCCCAGTTATAAAAAACAAAACAAAACAAAACAAAATTAGTTATTCATGTGCCTACTGGTATGAAGTATAACAAATTTTTCTCTTTAAACAAAATTACACTGAGGATTAATATAATATACTCTGGTGCCTATTATGTGCCGGATATTAGACTAAATGATCCATGCATGTATTTCTCTTAAGTCCACATTTGTCCTGGCTGTGTACAGTATGCTCAGTGTACAGGTGAGGACTGGGAGACTGAGTTTAATTAGTTACCTTGTCCTTGTTCACACAACTGGTAGAGATCTGATTTGAGATTCAACCCAGGTCTCCTGTACTCCAAATTGTTGTCCTTTGATTACATAACACCGTATTTCAGCAGACACTCTTCATTGACACAGCTCATCTGTTAGTTGGATTCATCCCAAATTGTAAGTGTCTGCACATGGTTAATGTATTCAAAATATTTTAAAATTTAATTTATTATACAAATGTTAATTAATGCATCACACAAGTTAAATAATTATAAACAACATAAAAATATAGAGAGACTGAAAAAAATCTTTTTCTCACTGATCTGACGTTTTCCCAGTGTCTTCACCTACCAGAAGAAATAACTATATTTTATATTCAAGTATATATGGCAATCATTGTCTCAGGTTCTACTTATGTTTCTTCAGCAGAGCTTGGGGCTCCTGGAAAGCACATGTCTTCAGTTTACGGATAGGTGCTTTACATATTGTCACTGTTCAATAAATACTTGTTATGTCAATAATAAATAACACTGAATAATGAGATAGAAGTTTCCAGAAATTCCTGAGGTTAATCATAAATTATTGTGGCCCATATACTTAATCTTTTTCTGAAGCGCTCTTTTCATTGCTGAAGTGAATTTAAGGAAGATGAGATAAGCCTGGAATAAACTAGTATAATATCTTATCTGTCTCTGTGCTCTCTTGTCTTAGTAACAGGAGCAGCAAAAGCAGACATTGTAGATAATGAAATGAAAGGTATTCTGTCTCTTATCTGTAAAGGCAAAAACGGAGACTAGCGAATCAGTATATTCCAGCAGTAGTTAGGAAGTAGAAGGGCAGATATAATCCCAGAATGACTTATTGAAAGAAATTGAACAAAAAAATCTTGGGAAGTAACTGCATGCCTAATCAGGAGGGTTTAAAACTGTCAGATGATGTTGTAAGTGTTGGCAAGGTATAAAATGTAGGGATGTCTGGATTATTCTTGCAAACTGTTACACCATCCCAGATAAAGAAGAAATTGAGTTTTTCAAGTTGTTTGGAATATACAACAAAGATACAGGAAAGTCATAAATATTCTTTGCAAATGCTACCTAACATGTTTAGCACAGTTAAATGCCTGATCTCGGATTAATTAGATACCCTTAATAATTTGAAAACGCCTGGGGAATTTCACAAAAGCAACTTCTTCTAAATCACAATTTTACATGTTAATGAATAATTGAGTGTCCAGTAAATGACATATCTTTTTGTGTGTTTTAAACAGGGATTCAAAGAACCCAGGAAATATATTGCTGCACAAGGTAATTATTTGATAATTCAAAGAAAAATGATTTTATAACACCTTTGAAAAAATATTTATCAGCTAGTATTTGTTTACATCCTAGGTCCAAGGGATGAAACTGTTGATGATTTCTGGAGGATGATTTGGGAACAGAAGGCCACAGTTATTGTCATGGTCACTCGATGTGAAGAAGGAAACAGGGTAAGAGCTCAGAGGATTCATATGGGGAGGTTGAGGTTAGGAAAAATGTAAGATCGCATTTTGAAAGGCCACATATATGTGCTTGTTGACTAAAGCAGATGAGCTTTCTATTTTAATGTGTTAACATTTGATTTAAAATTTTTATACATGTAGAAATAAAATGTATCCATATGTAAGTATATATCCATATGCATACAATTTAAATGCTTCTGTTTAATTTCTAGGCTTTTATTTGATTCTTGCTTCTTTGCAGTATTATAAATTCAGTACATTTTGATGAGCTAACTTCACAAGTTATCTGTAAATACTAGAAACAAAACTGATCTTAGGCAGCAAGGTGGTAAGTCATGTAATGTGACTTTAGAAGGAGAAAAAGCCTCTCTGTAGGACAGCCTGAAACTAACCATAAGAGATCACATCCTTTTTGTTGAGCACTGAGTGTGTCCTCTTTTGACATGCAGCTAAGCCTGGGAAGGTTATCCTTCTGCTAAGTAGTGTAAACGGAATTCTTCAGGACTCATTAATGGGAACTAAATATATTTTAAGCATCACAACTTAGGGTGTATATGTGCTTAAGGAAAAATATACAAATGTTTTGAGAATGTAAGATGAATA
Source organism: Tarsius wallacei (assembly GCA_963574415.1). NCBI lineage: Eukaryota > Metazoa > Chordata > Mammalia > Primates > Tarsiidae > Tarsius > Tarsius wallacei. The sequence goes on along the minus strand of CAUYQG010076897.1, from coordinate 10,276 downwards.
AATTTGGGGTTTTAAAAAAAGTTTAATAATATTTTGTTTAAATTAAAAACTGAACTATTTAATGATTTTTAAAAATATAGAACAAGTGTGCAGAATATTGGCCATCAATGGAAGAGGGCACTCGGGCTTTTGGAGATGTTATTGTAAAGATCAACGAACACAAAAGATGCCCAGATTACATCATTCAGAAATTGAACATTACAAATGTGAGTTTGTTTTTCTTACACAATTTTTGTTTTGATACTGTTTTAATAAAAATATAATTATGGAGTATTAAGTGTGAGAAATTAAAACATATCAGGACAAAACTATTTTTAATGACCCTTAGCATGAAAACTTGGGTTAGAACAATGACACAAGCCAACAGAGTCAAAGTTAAGACACTGGTTAAGAAGTGTTTGTCCAGGTCAAATCATAATAATTAGTATGTTATGATCCTCGAAATATTTTTAAAAAGAAAAGATCCATTAAGCGTATTAAATAAATCATTGGACTATTAAATCAATAAACAATTTGCCCTTATCCTTATGAAAAGAATATACAAATGGCACAGCTAGAGAACACTATAGGAAGTATGAAGTTCTCAACTGTAGCAGAGATAGAATGTAGTTCAGAAAATAAAGAGGTCAAAGTGGCCTTAGATAATAGTTAAAATAGAGGTCATCAAATGCATTATATAATTCCATTTATATGAAAAGCCCATGATAGGCTGCCCTATAAAGACAGAATATAGATTTGTGGTTGCCTGGGGCTCAGGGGGTTGAGCAGAAATGAGAAGAGGCTGCTAATGGGTACAGGCTTTCATTCTGTGGTGACAAAAATGTTCTCAATTAGATAGTGGTGATGGTTGTATCACTCTGTGAATATAATAAAAACATGGAATTGTACATTTTAAACAGGTAAATTTTATGGTTTGTAAAATAAATCTTGATAAAGTTGTTTAAAAATACAGGCCTTTATACAGGGGTTGATATTTTCTCTGAATTCCATTTGTGGAAGTGCTTTTGGTAATCTAATTTGTATTTCTATATAGTCTAGATATATTTTGTAGAAGAAAAATCAACTTATTATACATTTCTCCAAGGCCTTCTTAGGCTCCCATGACACTATGAACTGCTGTGCCTGTGGAGGGCTGTGAAACAATCTTACCCATGGTTTCTGGTTAAATGATTCATAGATATGGGGGTACATTTAGAGGTTGATGCCTCTCTGGTTACGTTGAGGAGTCTTGGGTTACTGTTTTCAATCAACTCAGTTATTTCCTATCAGAAAATTATAACCAACATTTTTCTTCTTCTTTTTAAAAAATTTTTTTGTTTGTTTCTTCCGTTATATAAATGTAGGTGGTACTTCATACCCATTCAGAATTATGACTTATGCATCTTCTTGAAATTAGGACAAACCTGAGTTGTAATCTGGGACTGACTTTCCTCAGTTCTTTCTCTTCACTCTGAGTTGATGACTCTACTATGTGAGAACCTAAAGAATACATGTTAACCAAATAATTAATCAGACTTTCTTCACGTGAGAAATAGTCATGTTTGCTGGCCTACCAAGCAGAAGTACTTTAAACAGCTGTGAGAAAGACCTTTACTTTATATATTTTCATACACACCCCCAAGCCCTCACTTACTCACTTTTTTTGGTATATGTGTGTTTTTGTTTTTTTGTCTTGGCAGCACGCAGGTTCCTAGGAGTCTGAGTTGTGTGGGTTGGGGGGTGGGTGGGAGGGGTAAGTTATTGCTTACTGGGTAGTGCATGCAAGTCCTGCATGATATCTTAACCACTAATTATTAATTGAAAAGGAATATGCAACCATGGCTGAGAAGAATGATAGGCTGCCTGAGAAATTTATGAACTCTTTAGAGCAGTTAACACTTGCATGAGAAGTTTTTTTGTACTAGTCCTTCCACTTACTTATGTTGTATAGTTTGCTTTAAAAAAAAAACCACCTCAAAGAAAATATTATTTCTTCACTAGAAAAAAGAAAAAGCAACTGGAAGAGAGGTGACTCACATTCAGTTTACCAGCTGGCCAGACCACGGGGTGCCTGAAGATTCCCACCTGCTCCTCAAACTGAGAAGGAGAGTGAATGCTTTCAGCAACTTCTTCAGCGGTCCCATCGTGGTGCACTGCAGGTAAATACTAAAGGACCCTAGCAGCCCGCACTGGGCCTAGTGGAATCCCTCTGCCTTGGGCTGTTAGGAACACCCTCCCCTTTGGCAATTGCTATTTCTCTACGGGAGAAACTTTCATTTTTATCTTTACTTCACACTTGACAGCTTTTCTATTCATTTCTCTGCCATGATCGTACCTTCATTTTGTTTTGCTTTGCTTTGCCAGTGCTGGTGTTGGGCGCACTGGCACGTATATTGGAATTGACGCCATGCTGGAAGGCCTGGAAGCTGAGAACAAAGTGGATGTTTATGGTTATGTTGTCAAGCTAAGGCGACAGAGGTGCCTGATGGTTCAAGTGGAGGTACGTCCTAATCTGTAGTGATGATTCTCACTTTTTCTTTGGACTTAAATCTTTTCAAGGTGGTGGTAATGCTCTTAAAAGAGATCCAAATTTTTCACAGCTGCAAACAATGGGTGAAAATAGTCTTCTTTTAATCTCCTGAAAATGAAAACATGTGGCGATCACCAGTCATAGTTAGAAGCATTTTGCATTAGTGGCTAAAAGTACTGTGGAAGAAGGGTGACCATAAATATATTTTTAAAAAACAATGAAATACCATTTACAAATATCAGATTGGGGGAAAAAAATAAAAACACTAAAAACAGATTTTACATCATCTCATAAACTTGACATCATCTCATAAAATTAAAACTGAAGAGACCAAATCGTGTAGTGGTCAAGAGCCTGGTTTTTGGAACTAGACTTTCAAGTTTCAAATCTTGATTTGAATTAATAGTATGCAACATGGGTTGCACAGTCACATAATAGTTGCCCATAGGGGCATAGTATTAGGTATTTATTAATATTTTAAATTGTTCTGTGCCTCAGTTAAATAATCTGTAAAATGGAGTTCATGATAGTACTTACCTCACAGACTTATAACAAAAAGAGCAATGCAAGTAAAGCACTTAAGTCCCTAGCACATGTCATGCATGAGGAGGTGATTGTAAAGGATTATTATTATTGAAAATGTCAGTACTTGACTCAGCAATATCACATGTATGCATACAGCTAACTGAAGCACTTACAAATATGCACAACTAGAAACATGTGCAAGAATGTTTATTGCATTCAGCAGTGTTAGAATAGCAAACACATGTAAATCTGTATTGTAGGGGACTGGGCAAAAAGAATGTGGATGTGTGGACTCTTTATACAACAAATGCTATTCTGTACTTGAAAGGAGTAATAGAGGTCTATGTCTGTCTATTTGAATAGATACTCAGCTAAAAACAATGAGTGTATCAAGTTGCCAAATGAAGCATACAGAATACAATTTATGGAATTCTTTAAAACACACACAAAAATGTTTGTACGTTTATAGATACCTGGATAGTAGTGTAGACATATAACAACAGATTGTTAACCAGAAAAAAAGAAACGATTTTCTTTGGAAGGATATAGTCAAACTTAGGGAACTAGAGGTTATAGTTAAAGAGACTTATCAGAAATGTGCCATTTATTTGAAAACATTGCATTCACATATGGTAAGTATTTAGGATTATCTAAATAGGTTTAACTACTGGATTTAATTTTTTTCTATTTAAAAAAGTTCTAGTAAACTTTAAAATAATGTATTCTATGGAATGCCAACTTGATTTTCTTCTCTCAGATTTATTGTAAAATGTATTATAGTTTTACTTATTAGTAATTTGACTTACTAACTCAGTAGTAATCACTGAAGGAAGTAACAGACAATATTACTTAAGTTTTAGGAATAAAAGAAAAGAAAAAGCTATGTAATGCACAGTACCTGGATAATCTTGCAAGCTATTTTTTTATGAAAAAAATAGTCTAAAATGAAATTTGCTCATGTTCTGGAAAAGTCTGAGAACCAACATTCAGAATATTTAAATATTATACATATCATTTTTCTTTCCCATACATTGTACCAATATGAGCAAAATTATGGGGGCACATATTTTATTTAAATGTGATTTACAGGAGTCTAAGTGAACAGTTAATTGCCTGCATTTTTCTTTGAAATTGTAGGCACAGTACATCTTGATCCACCAGGCTTTAGTGGAATACAACCAGTTTGGTGAAACAGAAGTGAACTTGTCTGAATTACATCCGTATCTACAAAACATGAAGAAAAGAGATCCACCCAGTGAGCCATCTCCACTGGAGGCTGAATTCCAGGTAATACCAGCGATAACAATATTAATAATTACAGGCAACTTCTATTGAATGCTGTCTGTTTTCCAGGTATTTGCTGTGTACTTGACATAGTTCTTGCATTTGGCCCTCACCATAAGTAATGGAGCACAGATGAGGAAACTGGGACACAAAGAGTTGAGAGAAATGCCAGAATTCACATAACTATTATGTAGGAGATTTGTTTAAACCCAGAAATCTGACTCTGCCGCTAACACTTATAACCATTCCTCATTAAGCTGGTATAAAATACAGTGTGAAAATAATAGTATACAGCCACAGAATTGGTCGGCCAAAGTCAGCGTAGCATATAACCGTTAAAAGCCATATCTGGTTTTGGTTTGTAAAGGAAATAATTAGAGGAGTTTATGATTGCTTAGGAAGTTGAACTGGCTGGGGCTGGTAGACAGAGAGTGGAGGATAAGTACATGTGTCCTAACCTATTTATTAGGCAATTATTCTGACAGGTAACCTAGGATGTAGTTCACTATGATTTCAGAGAGTTGGCATAGCTATCCTCAAGTGACTCAGTTGTCACAAAAATGTTCTGTAAATATCTGTTCCACCTATGATTTCCAGCTTACTGAGTCTTTCTCCCAAACCAATCAATTCAGAAATTCAGAGACTGTCACAACAAGACCAGGAATGTGCTTTTAATCAGATGCAGAACCATTTAATATTTAGGATCAAAGTGGGCCTAAGTAGGGCTAAGGTGGGGGTGGTGGTGGTGGAGTATGCACTAAACACCAAATGACTCAATCCCCACAAGATCCGTACTTACAGTGGAGAGTTAGTCAGCACAGGGTTGTCTTAAACAGAGGTGTGTGTTATTGTTGTCTTGTTGCTTTTTTTTAGCTGATAAAATTAACCATATTCAGCACACTAACTTACCTACTAATTTACATATACACATGTGCTATTTGGAAACAGTTATACATTTAAGTTAAACATCCTTATGAATGTTCATTTACTAGAAGAAAGAGAGTATTTTCTCACTGAACAAATATGATTGAGTTTCTGCTCTGGGCCAAGTACAATTCTAGGCACAAATGTAAAAGTAATTTGAGGTGGACAGAAGGAAATGGCACGAGAGAGTGTGATTCAGATTACAAATAATGGCTAACCCTGATGGAAGCAGTGACATTATTTTATGTGAGCAGACAGGAAATGAAGGTAGAGATGCAATTTGGTTGGTAAATTTGGTGATAGGAAGTTGAGGAGACTCTTGCCTGATTACCTTTCATTTCTCAAATTAAATTTGAGAGTTGGTGTACAGGAATGAGTAGGGTAAAGAAAAGCTTAGTGCTTGAGCTGAGGAAGAGAAGGGTATGAGCTAATTACCTCAAAATAGAAAAGCAGGCTCCCTAGGCAGAGGTAATAAGACTGCCAGAAATTATTTTTGATCGATGGAAATTTATGGTCATGAATTTAAAGAAGAATCAGTCAGTTGATTGTATTATTTTCTATAGCAGCATTGTGTTCTCTAGGAATGGAGGCTGTGTATGCACATAGTTGGGTTACACCTATCTAGATTTTGAAAAATGACTATTTGAAAGTAATGAAGCAAAAGAGTGTAAGATATTTACACATGAATGATTATGGCAATGGTCAATAAAGAGTGAACTGGCCACATGAAGGATATGAGAAAAAGCAGTAAGGACAATATGCTGGAGATTTTGATAGAATTGCAGATTGCTAGATTGAAGATACTAGAATAAATGACTAGGAAGGATAGAAATAATTTTCCATAACAAGGATGGTTAAAATCATGATTGTAGAATTGATACCATGTTTAGAATGAAGTCTACAAAAGTAGAATGATGAAAGTGGATGTCTGAGGAGTGGAAAGTCTTGGGAGGTGAAGAAGCTAAGAAATGAAGAGGGTAGAGAGTAGTAGCATGGATTCATCATTCTTGTCAATGTTGAAGTAACCAAGAATGATGACAGACCTCAAGGGGAAGGGCACACAATTAGCCAAGTCTAAAACTAAATGAAGTGGAGAGGTCTAGAAATTGGTATCTGACAGCTACAAGTAAAAGGCAGTGGATAGAAGGTAATATAATATGATGGCAGAAAACTCAAAGTCATTGGGTTTTTGAAGGATAAATGAATAGAAATATTTTGCAAGTAGAAGCAGAGGGCAAAGCGAACACATATATATTGTTAAAGTTGTGGGGTCGAATGTGAAGAGGAAAATCAGCTTTTTATTTAAGAGGCTATGGTGTTCTTGGTGGTATCCTCAAATGACAGCTTGATTCCACTTGGTACAAAAAAAAAAGAAAAAGGTAAAAGAACCATTCGGAGAGGATGATTCAGATGGACAAGAGTTTGCTGATGCTAGACCATGAGCACAGGAGAGCAGAGAGGAAGGCAATATTGGTAAGATGTAAGAGGCTAAGTTATATTTGAAGAAGCAAGTAATCAGTAATAAAAATCTGGGGAATGTGGATGTATTAAGGGGCTTAGACTTGTGGTGGCAACTGAAATGAGCAGAGATTGAAGAATTAAAAATCCTTTGAGTCTTACATGAAGATGAACCAGTAGTTCCACCTGTAGTCCTGGGTGGAAGCTACAGGGTACAAGCTACTGGGTAACCACTCTCAAAAGAGCACAAGTTGTTGTGGTACTTTTCAAGGCGTTGACTTTCCATGTTGCTCATAGTGGAGTTCAAGTGGCCTGGTATTCAGTGATGATTTTTTATCTCATTCAATTACACAGCCATAAGTGGAATTTGAAGCAGTCCACCACATTTAGTTTGAAAGAGGACACCATATTGAAAAAATACTTATGTATACAAATGCACATACATACATGCATGTATGTGTATAAAACCTTACTGAATTGTACGTGAGAAGCTTTCTCAGTTTAGGCTATTCATAATATTGAATATCAATTGCTATTATTGTTAAATATTATTCAATTGATAAACATTTATTTAATAACTAGTAGAAAGAGAAGACAGCTGGTAGGGAGGTCTTCCAGAAGAAATTAACTTATAAATTGATACCTAAAGGGTAAGAAAAAATGATCAGAGTAACTGGAAGGGGAGAGAGTAGTTCAGGCAAAAGAAACACCACCTGTTTGTCAAAAATTAAAGAATTCCTCCGTCCTTCCAAGAATTGAGAAAGTTGGTTTGGCTGAAGTTTGTAGGGACCTAGAGGGGATGAGACTGAAGAGACAGTCAGGGCCATATCAGTAAAAATTTTTCATGCTGCATTGAGGTTTGCTGCTTCCTAATGACGATGGCAAGTTGCGGAGGATCTTTGGAGGGACATATTCTGTTTTAGAAGAATTAGAGCAAACAAGATTAAAGACAAAGATATCAGTTAAAGAACTGTTGATGTTTTCCAAATGAGGAATGAAGGTTGACCAGACTAAGTAGGAGGAGAGAAAAGTGAAAGGATTTGTGAGCTTCACCTGTAGAAATGATAGATCTTTTCTGACTGATTAGCAACTGTGAGAGGACAAGCAATCAAGGTGTATACAGATGAAGAACCAATTTTCTAAACATTTGCCAAGACTTCTATGAGTGCTGTTTCTTCATGGTTTATTTCCAATAATTTAAAATAATTTACCATTGCTTTTACATTATGGATCAACATCAGTATAATGTTTTCAATGTATATAAGAATAACTATATGACTTTGCTTTCAGGCAGGTCTTGAGGAAGAAGAATATTGTGTTATATCATTGTATATTTTTAGTTCAAACTTACTATGTCAAAAGTACTAAATGCCTGAGAAATTCGTAGAAAAATTTGGAGGCAAACTTCAGAATTATAATTGATAGTGTGTATAAGCACATTTCACAAAAATTAATAGAATGCTTTTTAAAGACGGAGTATCTTAGGGCTCAATAATAAATTAAGCCAATAATTACATTTTAAAGAAGTTTTTCATTCTATTTTTTTTCTCAGAGACTTCCTACATATAGGAGCTGGAGGACACAACACACTGGAAATCAAGATGAAAATAAAAATAAAAACAGGAATTCTAATGTTATTCCATGTATGTAGTCTATTTTATTTTATTTTTTGAATCAAATAAAGTAAAGCTGTCTTTTGGATTTGTTTAATGTGAGACACACACATACAACTGATTTTTCAGCAAGTTTTTAACATTTGGTTGACAATGGGTAAGAAGATACTAGGTAATGAAATTTTAGTTACGGCAAATACTCTAAACCCCAAATAGTTACGAGTAACTTTGGAGGATAGACTATATTTAATATTTTCTTTCTACCAATTATTTCAGAAATTGGTTGTCAGAAAGATGAAAGCCCCTGAAGCTTGGAGAAAAAAGTCAAGTGCCTTTTGCAAATTCTCTCTTTTTAGTTTATTTCAGTTATTTACTCCAGGGAAATGGCCAAATAGCAAAAATTACATCTACTTGCTATCTTTATGTTTCCTTTTTATTCCTTATATCTGTGAGGTTGAAAGTAGAGGGAAGTACTCTATAAACTATAAATCATATTTAACAGATTAAATATGCAGTTTTTAAGACTTGAATTCTACTAGTTAAGTATATTGATATGAACTCATCTGATACAACTATAATTTTATTCAGCTGCACATACTAAAATAAGCATGGATAAAATATAACCTGAGCTAATAAACTAGAAAACCAAATAAATCAGATGAGTGCTTGGTTGACCTGGTTAATTTCTGAAGAAGTCCTTATGAATATCGGTAAAAATATGGAATTGATGATGCAATTAATCACATCATTTTACCAAGTTTTAAAGAAATTGAGAAAGTAAAAAATATGGACTAAATAATTTTTTGGACTAAATAGCAATTAATTATTTAACTAAGATTGTTAATGTAATGTTAGTGGTATATAATTAAGAGACAAGAATCTAAGCTTTGCATTTTTTAACTTATATCAAGTACAATGATGATATTCCATAAAAAACTAGTATGTATGTATCAAACGTTAAGTAATTATATGGAATGTCATATCTGTTTTTTGTTTAATATAGAGTTATGTCCCATTTTTGAATCCTTTTGAGACTTTACTTTTCTTAGACTTTTTTTCTAATTTGTTAATTAGACTTTTTTTGTAATTTGCTAATTAGTGAGTTCTAACTTTTAAGTAGGATCTCATTTCATTTAGATCAATCAATTTACATTAGTCCCTTTTAAGATACTTTAAAATTTCCATGTGGCAATGAACTAGAAATTTGATTTTTTTTAAAGGAAGACTTACTACTAATTTATCTTACATAGATGATTTTAACAGAGTGCCAATTAAACATGAGCTGGAAACCAGCAAAGAGAGCGAGCATGACTCAGATGAGTCCTCTGATGATGACAGTGACTCAGAGGAAACGAGCAAATACATCAATGCATCTTTTATAATGGTAGGTACTTAAATTTCCAAAACTCAGAATTGAACTCTTTTATAAACTTATCTATGTTATTAGGGCCATTTACTAAAGAATGAGGAACTTGGTTGTAGCTACATATTGACATGAAAGTTTCAGTGTTTAATGCTGTATTTTAACTTATTGAAAGATTTTTAATAATAAAACCTAATGAGCTGATATAAAATAAGACAGTGCTATTGGTTATATTTTATGACAAATATGCTATAATTATATTAATTTTAAATATTATTTTGTGCAAATACAAGTACTTGAAAATGTTTATACTTACTCAAATACCCAAATTGTAGTCAAATCCAAATTTGTATATATATATATATATATATATATATATATATATATATATACATATATATATATTTTGAGTTGGTGTCTCACTTCGTTGCCCAGACTGGAGAGCAGTGGTCGCTTCTGGCCACCGCAGCCTCGACCTGCTGGGCTCTGGCGATCCTTCCACCTCAGCCTTCCGAGTAGCCGGAACTACAGGCGTGCGCTACCACGCCCGGCTAATTTTTTTGATTTATTGTAGAGATGAGGTTTCGCCTGCCCAGGCGG
>CAUYQG010076895.1:0-26848 GCA_963574415.1 Tarsius wallacei | reverse complement strand
TTTCTTATAGTATTATAATAATTGTTCAAAGCCTGTTTATGAGTGAAAATATATGGTAATCCTTTGTTTCTGTGATAGATCACTGAGTATGATCGACTCTAAATCCATCCAAGTTGCTGTGAAGTCCATATGTTTGTCCTTCTTTATGGCTGCGTAATAGTCCATTGTCTATATGTACCACATTAAAAAAAATTTTTTATTGTAAAGATGTGGGGTACAATTCAGAGTTAGGTATATAAACATTGATCATGCAGGTACCCTGGTTGATGAGGTATGCCCCCTCCCCCAGCAGTTTCCCTCAACTGCCAATTCCATCCCCTTCCCTGACAGTTTCCCACTACTGCCAATCGCTTTATTATAGCATTATAATTGTTCAAGTTCCACTTATGAGTGATAACATATGGAACTCTGTTCTTTGTTTCTGTAATGAATCACTGAGTATGATCAACTCCAAATCCATCCAAGTTGCTGCAAAGTCCATATATTTGTTCTTTTTTATGGCTGCATAATATTCCATTGTGTATATGTACCACATTTTTTAAATTCAGTCCAGCTTGTATGGGCAACATGGTTGGTTCTATGTTTTTGCTATTATGAATAGAGCTGCAACAAACATTCATGTGCAGGTATCTTTTTTGTAGAATGATTTGAGTTCCTCCAGGTATATTCCCAATAGGGGAATTGCTGGGTCCTATGGAAGGTCAATTTCTAGTTCTTTCAGGAACCGCCATTCTGTCTTCCAAAGAGGTTAGACTAGTCTGCATTCCCACCAGCAGTGTAGAAGCGTTTCTTTTTCTCTACATCCTCGCCAGCATCTGTTGTTGTTTGTTTTATTAATGATGGCCATTCTTACAGGGGTTAGGTGGTATCTCAGTGTGGCTTTGATTTGCATTTCTCTGATGATGAGTGAGGCTGAACACTTTTTCATGTGGGAGGCACATAGAAACTTTTAATTGTTGAATGAATTGAAATGGCTTTACCACTTTTCAAAGAAAATGAAAGATTGCATAGTTGATATCTGTTCAATGTGAATTTGGATTCGTAACTAGAGAAGGAAATATGCTGCAACAAGCATGTTAATGAAGTACACAGGAAATACCATGGGGAAAATGTCGACAGTGGCACAATTCCTCGGTGATGGGGGTGTTTGGTAGAGGAAGAGAAGAGCTAACTAATTGAAGGTATAGGAACAGCTTTTTTTTTTTTTACGATACCTTTCTATTTTTTTCTTTTGTATTTGCCTATGAACTCCTATTGACTTTCAGTTGCTTACTGTACTTATAGCCATTTGAGACCATTCCACCATGTGGGATCCATGCGACAGCAAGTGTTTGAGAGTCAGCTCATGCCACAACCGTGATCACGGTTTGCCATAATATAAAAGGCAAGGACTTCGAGTTGGATGAAAATTAGATTCAACTCGTGGAAACTCACTAGGTTTGTATTGTGTATTCTGGGTTAAACTGCTTAACTTCTCTGAGACTTAGGATGATATTTCTTATGGACCTTACGTGCACAACAAATGTGCACATTCTAAAAAGAAATGAAAAGTCATATATATATATATACATAAAATGTTTTATACATAAGATGTATATATGTATTTGTGTACACATATATACAACTGCACATACATATCACTTACACATATATTGGGCTAGTATTTTTCCTGTTGACAAATCACCATGAGATTTAATGAGTAAATTAATTTATTTTTAACACAAATTTTTTTTTTTTTTTTTTTTTTTTTGAGTAGGAGTCTCCCTCTGCTGCCCAGGCTGGAGGGCAGTGGCACACTCATGGTCACCTCAACCTCGACCTACTGGGCTCAGGAGATTCTTCTGCCTCAGTCTTACAAGTAGCTGAAACTACAGGCATGTGCCACCACGCCCTGCTAATTTTTTGATGTATTGTAGAGATGAGGTCTCACCAAGTTGCTCAGGCTGGTCTTGAACCCGTGGGCTCAGACAGTCCTCTCACCTTGGCCTCCCAAAGTGCTGGGATTATAGGCGTGAGCCGCCACACCTGGCCCATGTTTTGACAAATTTTTAAAGTGTGTGGAAACTACTAAAGTGAGACACTGTAAAACCTTTAACAAACATATGTCTAATAGGAAATAAATATTTTATAAGTTATATAGTAATATGATACATGTCAAACATGTTAGAGATGATAGAAATGCAATAAATTTTGAAATGCTTGTTAACCTTTAATTTTAGATTCTTTTTTTTTTTTTTTTGAGTTGGCGTCTCACTCCGTCGCCCAGACTGGAGTGCAGCGGCCGCTCCGCCACCACAGCCTTCGACCCGCTGGGCTCCGGCGATCCTTCCGCCTCAGCCTTCCGAGTAGCCGGAATTACAGGCACGCGCTACCACGCCCGGCTGATTTTTTTATTTATTTATTGTAGAGATGAGGTCTCGCCAAGTTGCCCAGGCGGGTCTCGAACCCGCAGGCTCAGGCTATCCACTCACCTCAGCTTCCCAAAGGCGCGGGATTATAGGCTAAGCCACCGAGCCCCACTTAATTTTAGATTCTTAAACAGTCTCTGTATCTATATATGTGTGTATATATGTATGAATATTGTTCTACTTTTATTAACTAATAGCACCAAATCATTTTATTATTATATTCTCCCATCAAATTCTGATAAGTTGATTGATGCCAAATAATTGATTTTTTATAATTTTATCATAATTCTTTTTGGAAAAGTCAATGGTTAATAAAATAAATTTTGTATTTTTCATTTCTTTGTTAGCTAGTCATCATAACTTTAGTAAGTTCTCTCGATAAATTGTAAGTTTCTGAATGTTGGCTTTTGGCTTAGTAGAAATAACATAAGATTATATTATATATAAAAGTCAGAGCATCTATATAGGAAGAGAAGGCACTTATTTCTTTTTCAATTTTATTTCAATTCACAAGGTGTTACTCCAATTCTTAGATGGAAAAATCAGAAATTTGAAAGAGTGAGGACTAACCAGACACATTTTTCATTTCCCGTGATACGTGAGATGAAAGACATGCTTTTAAATTTTTAGATTTGGGGTATGGTTATTTCCAAAGCAAGAATAAGCAGAATATGTCATGCTAATTATTTTATTTACATTTTAAACAGAGTTGATTAGCAAGAAGGAAAGAAGGAAAAATGAAGATTCATGGTAGAAAAACCTGCCATGGCAAGTTTCTCAAAACAGAAAAACCACCACTAATTATTTTATTTAAAAAGCTTACTCATTACTCTCATATAAAGTTAACTTTGCATTATAATAACAGTTACCAGGAATTAGAATTACTAGAGTTAGAACACCACGGACTACAGCACAACAAAACATTGCAAACGATAGCTCTTATTAGAGATTCTCTTAATGTGAGAGAGAGAAACTTTGCTGCAAGAACAACAATTATAATCCAGCCACATTGTTCTCTCAGTCTAGTAGGCCATGTCCAATTTTCTCAGACTAGCTATGTGGAAACCTTTTCTCCATACAGATGTTGAGCTTCTTGGATGAAAGATGTTAGGCAACCAAAGATGTATTATGAAAATTAATTCCACATGATTTAGAAATGACGAAAGTCTTTAGAATCAGATGAAAGTAGAAAGTCCCTCTATGGCTATAATCAATGATTTCAAACTCTGAGTTTGTACTTAACTTCATTTGTTTGGGTTTGAGGATGTTATAATTAATCACAAATTACATGCCATCATTTCTAATCCAAATGAAAAATATTCATTAGAATTAGCCAAAGATCAGCGATTATACATTTAAAGCTAGATCGGAGACTGTGGCTTGAGTGCAAAGAAAAATAAACTTCCTTACTCCTCTTATCCACGTCCCAAGGCAAAGTGGAAGGGTAATTTAGAATTTCCTCCTGAGTCTTTCCGAGATCAAGGGCTGAAAAAAAAATCGTATGATTTGCAGACAGGTTTTCCCAGTCAGAGAATTAAAACCTAGCTGAGCTATGTATACTGAGGAGTTCCTCATCTTAAACTCAACAATTCTTTTTTTTTTTTTTTTCTTTTTCTGCTTTTTAGAGACGAGGTTTCACCAAGTTGCTCAGGCTAGTCTCGAACCCATGGGCTCAGGCAATCTTCTCACCTCGTCGTCCCAAAGTGCTGGGATGATAGACGCGAGCCACCGCGCCCAGCCTAATCTCAACAATTCTATAATTGACTTTTTGTGGGAAGAGCAAGTCATGATCAGAGAGGACAGGACTGAAAGTATTCTTCCAATACTATTTTTGTTTCCAGTAGCGTTTCACCTGTAGATCAACTGCAGACTGCTTTCCCCTTCAAAGGAACACAAGATTCACGTGAATTCTGATATTCACCTCCTTCCTCATTCTTGAAGAAACTTTGAAGACATAGGGAACACCAATAACTTTCTTCTAAAACGCTAGTCTCCTCAGGGTTCCTACTTCCTCATGCATGAGGCTCATTATTGCGCTGTCTCTCCCATATCCTCCCTACCTTTCAAATGGGCGCAGTGGTTCATGCCTGTAATCCCAGCACTTTAGGATGCGGACGCAGAGGAATTGCTTGAGCCCAGGAGTTCAAGACCAGCCTGGGAAACATAGCAAGACCCTATCTCTAAAATAAAAAAATAAAAATAGTTAATACAAATAAAATACATGAAAAAGAATCAACTGTGCTTCCATTACATGGCATGTCTTCTACCTACCATCTACTGGCATTGGAGCAATGGGATGATCTTTCTTTCTCACTGATATTTTTGGAAGAATGTATCTAATGGACTTTTTTTTTTCTGCTCAATTCTGATTTTCTTCACAAAAGCCTATAGACCCATTCTTGTCTGGTAGAATTATATCTCAGAGGGGAGCAAAGGAAATTAAATAAACATAAACTGAGAATTTCACTTAGTGGCTAGGAAAAAGAGAAAACTCAGGTGCACTCATAATCATTTTTATCTCATCACACAGGCAGTTGTGCAATGTGGTAGAAACATACATTGTAAAAGTAAAAATAACAATGAAACGTCATCCATTAATGTTTACTAGATGAGGTGATTCTGAATTAAGAGATGAAGAACAAATGGGACTTAGTCAACTGAGGTGAAGACTCATTTCAGATGGAAATGATAGTATATGCAGTAGTCCAGGTTTGACGATCTGGATTATAAATTTGCAGAATTTTAATAAGTTTAATATGCATAAGCTTCGTGAAATTGAGGCTAAAGAACTGAAACACCCTTGACTTTGGTGTATTTTCCATTTAATGTTATTGAACTTAGAGCTTATGTGGAAGGCAATGGAATAAAACTAAAGGTTTTAAGTTTAGAGAGTTACATGTGTCGATTTGTGTTTTCAAAATGCTCATTCTGCCTGTAGGGCGAGTAACTGTCATAGAACCAACATGGGAGATCACCGGCAAGCTCTTCATCCAATTTTCTCTTCTTTCTGGGAACACAACAAAGCTACTTTCCCCAGCTTTTTTCAGGTGTGCTCCATAAAAGCTTTCCACACGCAATTATTTATAATTACGTTTTCTTCCTCTGTCTGAGTCGTAAAAGAAAGAACCCCCAAAAGGAAAGATTCAGTGTCCCTGGCTCAATGTTTGAAAGATAGACCTATCCTTATCAGGAACACACATTTCGGAACACCAACCTTTTTCACTTATTTGACCGATATTCAATTTGGGGGTTTATTATAACAGCTAATATTGCCCTAACAAATACTTATAATTTAAAATGTACTATTTGACATAACAAATAACTAAAACTAAATAAAATCAAACTAGAATCCAACTTTATGTGCTGACATTCTGAGAAGGAGTAAAATATTTTATAATTTTTGAGTGCTGGTCATATAGTTGGTTCCTGTTTTTTTAACTAAATGAGACTTAGCATGTAATTACAGCTGTCATATAATCAAGCATGTGGTTTCACTGGACTTTTATAGACTAGTTATAAGAGATTTTTTAGAGCTGTTTGGTGAAGTTGAGGAATCCTGCTTGTATGATGATGTTTAAAATGACTCCTTCATGTCTTTCTAAATTTATTTCTGTTGTGCACATCTCTAGCACTGTTTTTTTCTTAGGGAGATTTTAAATACGTGCCATGTCATGAGTTTCTTAACAGCTGGCAACACAACTGACTGGTTAACTGGACCAGGCCCCAACACCGGATAGAAACCAAAGGAGAAACGGCACCGAGAAAGTTTGGTCAACATCATTAACTTGTGATCCTACCGTCCATGAAAATCGAATATGATCAGCCCCCTCCCCATCATTTTTGAAAAATATACATTTGCATCACTAGCTTAACAGAATCGCAGTTGGGCATTCACTTGGCCAAATCTAAGCAACATTCTTACGCTGCGATACCCAGAGAAGATATAGAAAAAAAGATCTTGACTTGTCTTCTTTTAAAAGAAATTTTCTAGAGGTTAAACTCTCTCCAACCACACAGGAGACCCCAACAACAACAAAAAAGAAGTTTTCAAGATGGATATTCATAAAATGGAGCATTTCTAAAAAGCCAAGAAGAGATTTTGATATTGACAATGAAAAAAAGTTAGCAAATGAGCATTGTATTTCCAATCTATCAATATGTTGCGTTAGGGATGCATCTTCTCAATAGTGACTACAGTACAGGATATCCCTAAACTTGTTTACATATATCACCATCTAAGAAGGCTGTAGTTATTTATTTATTTTGAGTTGGAGCCCTAATCTTTTGCCCAGGCTAGAGTGCAGTGGCACGCTCACAGCCACCACAGCTTTGACCCGCAGGGCTCAGGTGTTCCTCCTGTCTCAAGTAGCTGGAACTACAGGCATGCGACATCATGCCTGGCTAATTTTTCTTGGTTTATTGTAAAGTTGAGGTCTCACCAAGTTGCCCAGGCTGGTCTTGAACCTGTGGGCTCAGGCAGTCCTCTCGCCTCAGCCTCCCAAAGTGCTGGTGTTATAGGCATGAGCCACTGCGCCCAGCCTGCAGTTACTTTTTAATATCCCAAAGTTATCTTATAGGTGTCCATATACAGTTGAATTTTTTTTATCAACATTGTGATCTCCAAGAATAAATTGGGTAGATCTGGAGAAGTGGAGAAAAACATATAACTGACAGTGGTTTGGTATATTTTAGAGTTCGCAAAGCCCTGCTAAACATGATGGCTTTGTGAAACAAACATAGCTAGGTAATACTTCATTTTTGAAAATAACATATCTAAACATGCAGACTGGCTTGAATGTAACTATGCCTTCTTTTCTATAATTATACTTGTTCTGTATGATCTATTGCTTAATATTTCATTTGAACATACCTATGAATTTCAACAAAGAGATTTGTAGCTTTTACCCTGGGGAAAACATTTTCTAAAGACAGTTGTTATATTAGGTGATGTTTAGCACTCTACCTTTTAGTTCTAAGTGTATATTTCTTTGAAATTGTTTCTGTAGCTTAAAGTATAATAGATGTGTTAAGATTTATTGTGTTTTATATACTTCAGAGAAAAACATTAAAAAAAAACACATAAAATGATTTGAGAAATTCTAAGGGTCGTTGATGAGAATCTTTTCTTCTTTGTTGTTACATTTGTCTAAGAATAAGCTTGACGATTATAGGTGTGATACCCCTGGCATAGTAATACCCCTGGTTTTATTCAGAATTTCTTTGTTATTTCTCTGTTGATAATAATCTCTTATTTTGTGCTTGAAAGAATGTCCCATTGGGCTACACTGCTGGAAGCCTGTTGTGGCCATGTTATCTTTTCTTTCTTTTTCATATTACATAGTGCTTAGATCCATATGAACTAAGTTATGCTATTATAACAAAAAACCTTCAGATCTCACTGGCTGAGAATAATAAGGGTTCATTTCTCATTTATGCTACCTGTTCATTTTTGTCTACTATTCCTAGAAAGTCCTCCTGCAATCACTTATGGATCAAAAACACCCTTTTGAGAGTTTCCTTCCTCAAAGCCACTGAATTTCTCTCTATATTAAAAAGTTTATTTTTTTTTCGAGATTTTTGCACAGATTTTTAAACACTGTCAAATAAACAGATCTTGTTTTAATATTGACGATCATGCTTGCAGTATCTTTCTGAATGTTCCTTTTGTCTCCAAGAATTTATGTACCAACACTTCTGAGAAGACAGCAGTTTGCTGTGAATGAATCAGGATTTTCTTTCTTTTTCATAATAGAAGGAAAATATCTCATAGAAACAATCACTGATGCGTCGGTCCTCCAAGACACAGCATTTTTCCCCCCAAAGTTTAAATATATCTTGACATTTTCTTACTTTAGCCAGATCTTTGCAGCACAAAAAGTTTTCTTTAATTTCACCATCATTGACAAGTTTCACTAATGCTACAACATAATATTAATTAATGAAATGTGTTGATTAATCAACCTAGGAAAAGGAGCTATGACATATCAGTTTATCATATGAAACATCTTCAGCACATGTGATTAAATATTCATATATTGATTTATTTTATTGTTGCAAAAGGAATGTTTTGGCTCTCATTTTGTGCCTTTCTCTAGCGTTTTACCCTTCATAATCTTACATACTAGAGAGTTGTCATTATTCCTTGTTTACCTATCACTCACTTCACTAGAATTGTCCAGATTTCTAAAGTTAGAATTCTCCTCTTTCGTCTCACAACTTCACATAAAAAAGTATGTTTGTTGCAGCTCTATTCACAATAGCAAAAACATGGTACCAACCATGTTGCCCATCGAAGTTGGACTGAATTTTTTAAAATGTGGTACATATACACAATGGAATATTATGCAGCCATAAAGAAAGACAAATATATGGACTTTGCAGCAACCTGGATGGATTTGGAGTTGGTCATACTCAGTGATTTATCACAGAAACAAAGAACAGAGTTCCATATGTTCTCACTTGTAAGAGGACCTTGAACAATTATAATGCTATAAGAAAGTGATTGGCAGTAGTGGGAAACTGTCGGGGGAGGGGGGGTGGGATTGGCAGTTGAGGGAAACTGCTAGGGGAGGGAGGGGCATACTTCATCAACAAGGGTACCTGCATGATCAGTGTTAGTATACCTAACCCTGAATTGTACCCCCACATCTTTATAATAAAAATTTTTTAAAATTGTTTGAAACGGTCCGGGGGTGGTGGGGGGGGTTTGGCCTTTTGACGGGGGGGGTGGGCGGCACAAGCCTCATCAATAGGGGTACCTGAATAATCAATGTTTGTATACCTAACCCTGAATTGTACCCCACATCATTATAACAAAATAATAATTTAAAAAAGTGTTAGACGTTCAGGATTTCAAACTTCTAAAAGGCTGGGAAAGGGAATGGACAAAGTGACACTTTGCCTGGGATTCACTTATTTATCTCTCACCATGATCTCAATTTTCTTGATGTTTCCCTCAATAATCACCATGAGTGCGTAGTCCTTGTGAGACTATCATGGATATAGAGATATTTACTCCTAAACTCCCTCAATTTTTGCCTTCAAAAATGCAAAGATCACCTTTCTTTTGAAAAGCCAAACTTTCATTCAGTCTTTGCACTTTGTCAAGTCACTCTCATGACATTGGTGTCCAATGTTTTCTTGGAGAATATTGTGCTTTCTTACTTTCCAGGCTGGGTCTAGCCATACTTTGGCCAATGAAATGAAGGAGTCACGTAAACCAGTTATAGTAGGAGCTTTAAGAGCCATCGCATGATTCTTCTATACCCTAAGTCTTTTGCCCCTAGAACAGTAAGTTCCAGGCAAGAGATACTCCTTCATCCTTTGTCCTGAAATGAAGAAGATGAAGATCAGAATACATTCCACTGTGAAGGGCATGCAACATGGGTGAGAAATAAACCTTTATTGCTGCAAGCCATTGAAAGTTTTGGAGTTCATTTGTTACAGTTGCATGGCTTCTACAATGCTGACTGATACAGTAGGTTATACTTAGGATTTGTCTTTCACTCAATCAAAGATGAGCAATCATTTGTTATTACTACAGCTTTTAGAACACTTATGTCTGTGCACTGAATACTTCTCTATGCTATAGAGATAGCTCTGAACCTTGGTCACCCATTAGAATCATCTGGGGAAGTTCTGTCTGTTTTGTTTGATATGGATTTCCAAGCTCCATTCAGAATCAATTGAATTAGAAACCTAGGGTGTAGGTCCCAGGCATTGGTATCTTTAAAAAAAAAGCAAAATAAATGAACACCCTCCCAAAATAAAAACAAAAACAAACAAACAAAATCTCTTTAAGGGTTTGTATAATGAAGCCAGGAGAACTATTGCTTTAGAGGGAAATAAATCTGGATTCTTCATAGATAAAGGTGGCCACTGAAATATACCAGCTACTTGACCAAAAAGGGTCAAATTCCAGGGAGAAGGAAAGCAGACAAATTCCAGGGAAAAGGAAACATAATGATGTGACTGACACCACAACTGAAGAAAGGAGAAATAATTGCCTGTCCCAAGGCCAATTTCACAGTGAGGAAACAGTCTGAAAGTACTGAGGCATCTGGCATGGAGTAAGGAAGGTAATGGATTATAGGCAAGTAGGAAATAGGGTCTCTTAGAAATCTCTTCTAATTTGAGTGTCAAGAAGTCCCATGACATCAATAAAGACCAAAAGAAAGTATTTTATATGTGTTCAACCATCATTTCTAGGATCAGAGCTAGGATCTACTCATGAAAACTTGATAGCACAAGGAGAAAAGTAGGTGTTCCTATTTCATGTGTCAGCCCTTGTATAAGTATTGTTTTATGTTAATGATTCATCATGTGGTAAAAGTATATGTTGTACATTTCCAATATTTCCAGAAGTGTCGGAGAAGGGATAAGCTGAGCATTCTAATGGACTGTTTCATATGGACATTATTATGTTTGAAAATAAGTGTGCAAATACACTAACATTAGCATTACCAGTTAATAGAGAGCAAGGTGCTAAGTTAGACAGATGACATATATAGTGGCTATAAAATTCAACCCATCCCTACAAAAGAGTAGTAATCAAGTTGTGGAGAAAAGATGACCCTAAAAGATCAAAGTGTATAATCATTTACTCTTGAATAAATTATATCCATCCATCCATCCATCTATCCATCCATCCATCCATCCATCCATCCATCCATCTATCCATCCATCCATCCATCCATCCATCATCTTTCCTACATTTATTGAGCATTTAATATTTATCCATTTAATTCTGTCAGTCAACATTTGTTGAGGGCATATCACATGCCAGGCACTAATGCTATGCTAAAAAATGTTCTAATATATGCTTATTCCATGAATTATTGTGAAAATAAAATAAGCTAATGTAGATCAAAAGCCTATATGTATACTTTGACATGCTGTTAAGACATGAAGGATTTTTATTATCCAGTCTTTAATATCACTCCTTTGTAATCTAATGTTCTGGTATTTTTAAGCCTGTTGACAAGCACAAATATTTCCCAGGACTCCACAGCCTGCAATAAAAAAACTGAAAACACTCATAAATACACAAGTTGACTAATTAGTCCCTAATTAGTTAGCAGATTGGGTATTTCAATCACCCTGAGATATATTGGTTAATGTCATGAAATGGAAAGAAAAGTTTGACTGCATTCTATTAGGTCAAAATCTGCATAAAGATTTCATTAAAATATTTAATGGGACTCAAGTCTGAGCCACGGCCAGCCAAAGCAGTCAAAGGCATTTGTGTAATTTTGCTGCTCTTTGGAAGTTTGGACATCAAATTAGCAGGAATTTTTTTAATTTATTCAAAGAAAACTGGAACATTTCAAATACCTGTAATATTTCAAGATCTTTATTGACCACCCCATGAAGAAATATCAGCATGATTAGTCTGTTTTGCTTTTGAAGAGACTGCAGCACAGAGACGTCAAAAAGTTAGCCCAAGATTATTCAGATAAAATCTAGGCTGACAGGCGGTATGCATGGCTTTAAAACCCTTAATTTCCAGGCCTCTATTTTATTCCAAGTGCCTGAAAAGTCCCAAGAACAAGATAATAGTTCTGCTGTCATTTTCATTTTTAATGTTATGATAGATTTGGGAATTCCTAGCTTCGTTTTTAATCCATAGTTTCTGTGACCTCTCAAACAAGACTAGGAAAAGTCTAAAGAGAGGTTAATGGTTTCCACACAAATTCTTTTTCAATTTCTTGTGGGAGACATTTATTTTCAGCTTTGAACTCCCATCTTTTTTGGTTCATTTCTCTCTAGTAGTTTTTTTAGATTTCATAATTAAACATTGATATCCTAAGTTAAGCTCAATGACACCTTGTTTTTGGTTTCTTTGAACTAAAAAACCTCAAGCTTAGGTGAAAACATCAGAGTAATTGACAGAGGCCCAGTGTAACTCCCTCACAAGGAAAGACAAATCTTGTCCTGGTTGATTTCTTGTTAAATACTGATAGAACCGTTACCAGAGGACCCTGACTTCCAAGATGGCTCTGCACTCCATGTTGCTTGTTTTCTTGTTCCAAGGTCTGGTCCTTAGGTTTTTGCACTTGGACATTTGGCTTATTTATAACATGCACTCATGCTAATCAAATTCGATAATATCAATGCAAACACTGAGATACCATTTACTAATTTAAAATGAAAAAGAAACATGTCACAACAAAATACAACTCTTGGTCCTCTGGTGAACGTTAATTGTTCAAACAGCAAAGCAAGCAAATATGGGGATTTCCTTAAGTACTCAGAGCATCTTGATGAATCTTAGTATCAAGGTACATACATTGGACATAATTCTCTTTAAAATGGAGAGATACCTACGAACAGGACTGGGTATATAACCTTCTTATCAAAAGGCCCTTCCTTCAGACAAAGCTGTAACCTCTCAAAATGACAGCTATTGGTAGTTGGTGACCTTGTATTTGCACTGTACTGGTGGTAGCCAGGAAAGCCAAGATGTGACAATCTTGAATTATTTCTGGCATCTCACTCCTTAAATTAAAGTCCACTTACCTTTAGACCCTTGCTTTTTCATTTCCACTGTGGTTAATACTTTGCTTGTAATTGGTCTTGGCACTAATCTTGGACTTCTCAACTCTATCGTTGGTTTTCACTAAGACTATGCCACTGACATACAGTTTTAGTCAATTTTTCTGGCCTTGACTTCAGCCCTGAGAACCCAGCTTCCCTAAAGTGACCCAGAAAAATGGTGCCACCCTGGATTCCACCTTGCTGAAGGAAATGAATATTCATTGCTTTATCTCTCCCAACCTTCCTCCCTCTCCCAGACCCATTTTATATAAGTAATATATTTTTTTCAGATACATTCACATCTTTGATTTTCACTAGAATTTTCTTGTAGTTAAGAGGACATTTGACTAGATTACCAAAATCCTATTCCTTTGGTTTTTTTTTCTTGAGAGAGAGTTCAGTGGAATGTAAGCATCTGAAAAGATATGATCTGATCCATTACATATTGATTTCACGTGGTTATATTAATATCTCAGAATTTAAGGATGCTGTATTTTTGACCTTATGCCATTTAGTAATAAAATAGTACTTTGGGGGGGGACATTCCTTTACAGTTAATAATGTGTTTTTATGTCCACTTTCTCCTCTCCTCTCAAAAGCCCCTGATGTCGAGATTACTGTGGAATAACCTCCTCCTTTCAGACATTTTTCTGGGTTTTCACCTTACGTCTGTGCCTTCGTGACTTGACTGAAAAACATCAGAACAACTGACAGAGGCTACACAGTGTCTCTAGACAAGGAGATTGGGGGAAAAAACAAAAAAAGAAACATAAAATCACAATCATCAATAACAACAAAAGCATAACTTACAAAGGAAAGAAAGCTGGACATATGGCAGGACCCTGCACATATTACATCAGCCTCAGAAAGACATCCTCTTGACCAAAGCTCATGGAGGCAGAACCTTTGCCAAGGTGCTGCTTGCATGAGACTTTGGATACACGGATGGCATTGCCCAGTAAGGTCGTGTTATGTTGCTGTGTGTGCTTTCTGTGCCCCTGGAAATGCTCCTCTAAAGATGAATTATTTTCAACGGTCCAATATAACATATACTCATGGAAAACTTTGGAAATTCAGGAAAGAAAGGAAAAATTTACCCACATTCTCAGCACTCAACAAAAACTACTAACATCTCCATCTGTGCACCTTAGTCTGTGATTATTAGGATGTCAATAAGTATGCATAAGTGTCAAAGATGGGAAGAAAGACGGAAAACAGTTAAGAAATCATTGTGTGGTGGTTGTGGGACTACAGTTATTTTGTCTCAGTTTCCTTGAATGGTCTTCACTGTTACAGTGTTTTGAGCATCCACCTATTTTACACATATGCCCGTTACCTATGAAGTACGTGCTCATTATAGAAACTTTGAAGAGAGACTCACCCACACTTTCACCATCCAAAGACAGTGGCTAACATTTTGATATATTTTCTTCACCTTGTTTCTGTGCACAGGTTTTTGGTTTGTTAATATGGTTGTGGTCATTCCATCTATCAATAACAGTGTTAACAATAAAAATAAAGTTAAAAAAGTCAATACCAGGTGAGTGGGGAGGAGGTAAGTGTTCAGAAATGACCTACAGGGCAAGCTATTCACTACATGGGGAGTGGGCCACCTGAAACCCAATCCCCACAGCTACGCAATATGTTCATGTAACAAATAGGAATGTGTGTCCCCTGAATCTAAAATTGGAAAAAGTCTGGCTTTGATGGTGTCTGTTGAGAGGCAAGCCTCAGCCCCGGGATCTAGGCAGAGACACTTCCTTCCTGCTCCTCCACTGACCGCTCATGTACCACACCTGGCCTCCATCCAGCCGTGTCCTCTCCTTCTCATTGCTTCTTATTCTCTGAGGGTCATTTCTCCCAGTTTGGGTCCTGGCTCAGCTGTACTGATTGTCAATGTCTTTGGGGGATGGGGGTTCAGGGTCTCCTGCCACCTCCCAAAGGCTGTCAGTAATCCATCCCCCCTTCTTGAAAGCTCTGCATGTCTGGCTAGTGTTTCTGCTTCTAGTCTCTCTTTTTTCAAACAAGTTGTAAAACAAAAGTAATATGTACTGGAGACCTATGTGATCCATAAAGCCTAGAATATTTACTATTTGTCTTTTATAGAAAAAGTTTGTAAACTCTGAAACAGAGTCATGCTTTGTTTTAAGCTACAAAAGGGCATTGTAGTCTACAATTATTCTAAAATTGGCTTTAATTTCCAGTCCTATATTTCTTGAATTCTCTCCTTATGTTTATATACATCTACTTTAGTGCTCTTAATGGCTGCATAGTATTTCAACATATTAATAGACCTCACTTAAAAAACTCATTCCCTTACTGGGTGGGAAGCTACATTGCTTCTATCTTTTTCACTATGAAAACAAATTCAAGAAATATTCTTACACTTTGTATACATTAGAGTGTTTAAAGGCTACATTCCTGGAAATGGAATCACTGACTTCTAGGGAGTGCATTCTCAATGCTGCTGGACTGAACCAAACTATTCTTGGCAGTAGCTGTAAAGGTTTCAACAGTGTCTTGGGCCGTTTTGTGTTGCTATAACAGAATACCACAGACTGGGTCATTTATGATGAATAGGAATTTATTTATCATAGTTCTAGTGGCTTGGAAGTCCAAAATTGAGGGGCCAGCATCTGGCAGGGGCTTTCTTGCTGCATCATCTTATGACCCATGATAGAAGAGCAGAGAGAGAGAGAGAGAGATTAAGAGAGAGAGATTGGTTTTTTAAAAAGTGGGTCAAGCTCATCTTTTTATGAGGAATCCACTCCTTAGATAATGACTTCACTCCCACAATACCAGCATTAATTCATTCATGAGATCAGAGCCCTAATGACCTAATTACCTCCCAAAGGTCTTACTTCGCAACACCTCTGCATGGAAGACTGAGTTTCTAACACAAACTTTGGGGCACACATTCAAACCATAGCAAGCCGTTATGATCATTTTGAGATAAATTCTCAATCTTTGCAAGTCTCTGCTTTCCCACTGTCCCAGCAGATGGGGAAGATAATCCTTGCCCTAATGACCTTCAGTGTTTTACTGCCTTAGTATAATAGACAAAACATTGCAAACAAATATCCTTTAAAAAACTATCAATTGCAAGTAATATAGGAGTGTTGCCACTTTGAAGTGGTTACTTGCTAAATTATCAAGAAATACTCTTGCTAGCCTGAATGGAAATGACAGAGGCAGAAGACTCTCTTTGAGGAAATATGTCAGGAGAATGCTGAACAGCATTCTATTTCAACGCAATTTCTAGTGACACGTGTTCTGCTGTGTGGCCCACTGCACCCTTGACCCAGGTGCTGCCGATGAATGCTGTGGTTGGGGACCACTTTTCTCTGGGTTCGTAAATCCAGGAACAAAAACAAGCAGAAAGAATCTCCATGAAGTCAATTGTGATGGTAACGAAAACAAATTTACTATGTAACCCTGAGTCATAGGCAGGAGAAAGGACCTCATGCTGTATGAGGGGAGGGGGAATGCCCTAAAAAAACGGAACTATCTTTTGGAGGGCAGACCCCTTGTAGTACACTTGGAATTTATTCCTCCGGATCAAATGGCCAGCCCAAGTTTTATCTGGAAGTTTTGAGAAGGTTGCTTCATGATTTGTGGAAAAAACGCCCAAGTTGTGGGAAACAGGTGACTGGTTCTTCCACCATGACAATGCTCCTCCCAACACAGTGCTGAGTGTTCAGCAGTTTTTGACCAAAAATAGTATGACCCCTGTTCCCCACCCTCCTCATTAACGGGATCTCACTTCAAGCAACTTTTTTTTGGTTTGATTCCCTGGATGAAAAAAGTCCTCAAAGAGAAACATTTTGCTGATGTAGAAGATGTGAAACTAAGTAAAAAAATCCATGCTGGGTCTGTCCTAGCATTATATAAATTCTTCAGTCTTGCACCTTTTTTTTTTCAAGATGTGTTCTTGATCCGAAAGAATCCTCTTTTTAAGGCAAATATAAAACAGGTTAATAGTTTAGATTCAAGCACAAGGAAGAGGTATACTTTCTTAAATCCACTAAGTTTATGATAAAATTTAATTGTCAGGTTGTAACCATCCCCTGCTTTTCAGCCCCCACCTGATTATCAACTTGTAGAATCTTTTCTTATAATTCAAATATATATTTGAATATATTACATATATGTATACATAATGTGTACTATATATTATATATGTGTATATATACACACACACACACACACACACACATATATGTTAGCTCTAGTCAAAATATCAAAGTTTTAGCTAAGTATCTGTTTTAGAGGGACTTAATTCTACATTTTTGGTGATTTGGGCTTAACTTGTTTGTTTGGTTTTTGGTGTTGTGTTGTGTTACTTGGTTTATAAACAGATGCTAGCTGTTGAATATATATGCTGATTATTGAGCAGTTGCTATGGCAAAATACTGTGCTTTGTAATGAAATGGGTGACAAATCTGAATATGCCACAGCCCCGAACTTCTAAGGCTGGTCATAAAAATGAAGAATCCAGAAGAATGAACTCTAGCTTTGAAATGATGCCAGGGAAGAAATCTAAATTGGGTACCACAGGGCCCAAGAAAGGAAATCCTCGGTTTTACCAGGGTAGTTGGGACTGGGAAACAAAGCAACAGTTCACGAGTGTCTACAAGGGGGTCAAGAAATCTGCACCTAGTTATGAAAGATGAGTAAGAAGTTCACCATGATGATGAGAGTGGTAAGAGAGAGAATTTCAGTCAGCGGGAACTGAATGGGTGAGAACAGAAACATGAACAAGATGGGCATGCCTTGGAATTCAAAGTAAGCTAAGGCAAGAGCAAAGGTCTCAAAGGAGAAATTGGTTCTGGAGTCCATGTTGCCATCAATGCCCACTTACTGTCTATTGCACCATGTCCTAATTGTTCACTGCCCCACCAATAACTTTCAAATGTTGCCTGTTACTTGCAGGATAGAGTATAAAACAGGTTCTTCATAGCAGAGAATGGGATCCTTCATCACCTGGTGCCTAGCTTTCCGTGGTTGCATCTCCTACCATCTCCTCATCCATTCAATCATCAATTCAACCAAGATTTAGTCTGTAGCAACTATATTCAAGACATGGCAGGAGGCAGCTGTGCAACCAAAGAGGCACCATCCCCAGCCTCATGACAATGATTTACTCATGTGAAAAATACATACACCTTATCATAGAGCCATAGTAAATTACATGCAGTTCATCGGGGGAGCCATGAGACCCTGCATGCATTCTATTGTCTTTTCTCAGAATGTCCTCCTCTCCTTGGGTGGGATGAGTCCCTTTCTGTCCTCCAAAATCTTACTCTAGTTCACTTCCTCTGGAAACCTTCCCTGAATTGAGCATCTGCTCTCAGAACATACTGCCTGACTCCTCTGGTAGTTCTTGCTATGTAATTAGGTGACTACTGCTGGCTTATCTGCAGGTGGGAAACTGAAAATACTTAATAATCAGTGTGGTAGAAATTCTAACAAGTCCTAACTGATGTTGGCCAACACAGTCATAGGTACCTGCATGCACCAACTGAATTCTCATTCTTCCTCACCCCAGGAGACTGTAATCTTCAGGCTTTTGTCACTTTCATATATGTGTTCCCAGAGCCCAGCACATAGTAAGCTCCCAACAACTTTCCTAAATAAATGAAAAACTATTTTTTTTCTATTATGGACATACACTCTTCACTCTGACTTCTCTGCCAGGTTGTGGCAAGAGTCAATTATTTGTGAAAATGGAAGGAAAATGCCTAGTGCTCTCCTGAGAAGCATTACTGCCTTGGGAAGGGTGAGTCTAAATTAGAACATTGCCCTGTTCTCTATTGCCTGTACACGCTGCAGCCTCACAATGTGGAGACTTATTTCTCAGAGTAGCTGATGGGATATATACTGGACATAGGAACTTCAGAGAAATAAGACTATAATGAGAACCCAGGTGACTTCCTCTTGCTACTGACAAAATCTTTAAATCCAGTGTGTCTTTTCCTCCCATGCATTAGCTTTAGTCGAAATATCAAAGTTTTAACTAAGTATCTCTCTTAGAGGGAAGTCGTTCTGCATTTTTGGTGGTTTGGGTTCAGCTTGTTTATTTGTTTGGTTTTTGGTTTTGTGTTGTGTTATTTGGTTTATAAAAAAGATACTAACTGTTGAATCAAAAACATAAAAATGGTAGGCCTCACTTCTAATTATCATTCTCTTGCTATTTTTACCACATATGGAGTTATTTCCTTGGCTGGAGTCTTGAACGTCTCAAAGTCATCCATGAGGGTTGAATCAGCTTCCAAACTCCTCTTAATTTTGATATTTTGATCTTTTTTGGTGAATCACAAGTGTTCTTAATAGCATCTAGCATTGGAAATCCTCTCCAGAAGGTTTTCAATGTACTTTGCCCAGCCCAGATCCATCAGAAGAATCACTGTCTATGGCAGCTTTAGCCTTAAGAAATGTATTTATTAAATAATAAAACTTGAAAGTTGAAATTACTTCTTGAGCAATGGGTTACAGACTGAATGTTGTGTTAAAAGATATGAAAACTTTAATCTCCTTATACATCTTTGCCAGAGCTTTAGGGTGATGAGATATATTGCCAACGAGTGGGAATATTTTGAAAGGAATTTTTTTTTTTCTGAGCAGTGGATCTCAACAGTGGGGTTAAAATATTCAGTAAACCGTGATGTAAACAGATGTACTGCCATCCAAGCTTTGTTCTTCCATTTATAGAGCACAGGTAGAATAAATCTAACATAGTTTTTAAGAGCCTTAGGATTTTGGGAATGGTAAATGAACAATGACTTTAATGCAGAATTACCACAAACATCCAATTTGTAAAAAATATAATATATGTGGGTCACAATAAAGCAAAGTGCAATAAAATGGTGTGTTCCTGTCATGAAGTTATAATTTTCAAAGCTGCTCTGAATAACTCCCTTTCCTTATAATATATGTACCCCCATAAGCTGATGTTTCTCAAGGCCTATTCTGACACAAAGAGTTTTACAAAAAGTACCAAGTTGAGTTTTCTTTTCAGATTAGGCTGGTTACTCTCTGGTATCATTAGAAGGGTTCAATGAATCCTGCCCTTAACAATGTGTCTCTTCATGCTAATAAATTGAATTCCTAAAGGAATCCTTATTGCCAAGCAAATATCTTTGAAGAACTGACATTGATCAATGCCAGCCATTAAGACTTTATATGTATTTATGTTACATAAGATAGGTCAGCGGTGTGTAATGGGTATGATTTTGCCCCCGGGGAATATTTGACAATATCTGGAGACATTTTTGATTGTTACAATTTGGGGAAGGGTTGCTACTGTCATTTCGAGGTTGTAGGCCAGGGGTGCAGGTAAACATTCTACAATGTGCAGGACAGCCTAATAACAAAACGTTATCCAAAATGTCAATAGTGTGGAGACTGTGAAATTCTAAGATTGATATTTCTCTTGGAGCTGAGAACTATGGAATTTAACATGGGAGAGACAGAAGACATTTGTTATTAGGTTGGGACATTAAAAAAGATAATACATATCTGGTTACCCTGGCATGAGGGCCTGTCAGAGGTCGGGTGCCCTTGGAGGCAGACTCTGAGAAGTAGGTTGGTGGGCAGGAGGATGATTAGGGAGTGCCCTTGGCATCACGCATGGAGACAGAAAGAAGTACAGCTGTCTCAGCAAAGGGCTCAGGAAACTTGGTAGGAGTGCTGAAGATGGGATAACTTCTCAGTGTCGTCCCTAGTTGGGGAAAGGGGGTCAAGTATTTATTACCCCGAGTCCAGTAGTCATTGCAATCATGCTTTCCTGAAAGGGCCATGACTTTGGGGAAGAGCTGCTCTCTTTAACTGAGACAGACAACTGGAGAGTCTGACAACTGGAGACTTTTTATCAGCAACGTTCCCAGCAAGTGGGAGAATACATCCTTTGCTACCAAAGGAGGATCTGGTGGTGCATAATAGCATCCTCCACAAGGTCTGGCAAAAGGCAGAGTTGGTCACTTTACAGCATGACCCAAAGACTCTCCTGTATCTTGGGCCTTGTATTTCCACAAAAATTTTCCATTAACAAGGCACCTCAATTACTATTATTGACACTTTTCACGTATGAGGAAACCAACGTGCAGAGAAATCAATCTGCTCAGGGTCACCCAGAATGCAATGAGCAGGATTGTTAATGGAACTCAAATATCTGGCTCCTTAAGCTCTCCACACCATCATCATCCTCTTTGCTAATATCAGCATCCTTTTGAGAAATAATTCTTATCCCAGACCCACCCATGCCTTGATTTCGATTTCATTTTTACTTTCTTTGCATGTTCCTCTCTTTAGAGGGCTGGGCATCAGGACCTAGTTTCCAGTGGACTTTTGTCCCATGACTTGGAGCAAAGCAGACCTCTCCCATTTCCTGTTCATGTTTCGCCTAATAATGACACTTGCCACTTAGTTTTTCAATCCAGAGAAACTTCCGAGTCACCCTGAACCCCTTTCACTCTGCTTAGGAGTTCAGATCTCTTTCCTGCTTTGTCTCTTGCCCTCAGTGTCACCATACATCTCATATTTGGCATGTATGGAAACTTATAACTGTTTTGTCTCCAGATTCACCTCCCTTTGGTTCAATTTTGTGTAGTGACCAAAGCAAAAACAGGTTTGGCGATGCACCTCTGTTTCTTAAAGCCCTTCAGGCTCTCTATCAGCTGCAGGTTAAAGTCCTACTATGGCCCTGAGGACTTCCTCAATCTGGGTCACTTGCTTGGTCTATACTTTACTCCCTGTTCCTCTAAGTAGCGTGCTAAGCTTTGGTTCCTTCAATCATTGAGTGCAAGAAACATTTTCAGGACTCTGAGACTTTGTTCTACCTGTTCCTAGGTTTGGAATGCCCTCTTCCTTAACTTGAAATTCTTTTCATCTTTTAAGACCCAAATGTGAATCTGTAGGTGAAACTGTCACCCTTTCCTCTGTTTCTAATATCTTATTTATTATGATATTGCTCTGTAGTTAGTTGGAGATGTGTCTGTCTCCCTTCCTGGACTCGAAATTCCTTGCTGGCAGAAACCATGTCTCATTTAGCTCAATAGGTCCAGAGACCCGGTCAGGACTATAATATGTAGGTGCCTATTGAATACTTGCATGAATAATGGCTTAGTGGCAATGATCACAAAGTATAATCATCTTTTCCATTTTCCTGTAGGTGGGCATCAGGGATTTGTTCTTATTCTCTTGCCACAATGGAAAATGTGGACACACATTGAGAGGGATATCCTAGAGAACCAGCATGGGAGATTCCTTAGACCTGTCATTCCTGTCTGTTTTGAATGAATGAGGTGGTCCCAGATGCAATTAAAATGTCATCTATTGTTTCTTTGCAAACGTGATAAATATAGATAATTTTACTAAATCCAGGCAAAAGAGGCCATTTAACTTAGAGCTGGGCAGTCATCTAAACATCTGCTACTGCTATCTTTCATTCACTATCAGCTAGAGATAAATCCTTTATCCTTTGAGATGGGGTTAGCTTAAATGATGACATAAATTTATATCTCAATAATTTTTTTTACTTTAGAAAATTCCGAGAGCTTTCTCTTAAAAATTACAATATTCAGTCCCCTGCCTGGTGTAATAGAGAGTCCAGAAAAGGTAAAGCTATAAGCCTTACCTTTCAAGGGGCCTCAGTGACTAGATAAAGAAATACTAATAAGACATACAAGATAATAGAAAGTTATAAAGTGTGTTTCTTGCAAAGCTTTGTCCCTTGTTCTACTTTCCTGAAGATAAAGATCCTAATGCCATCAAGGAAATTGAGTCATTTCCTCTAGAAAATAGAACCCTAAGTTTGAAATCATAAATCTTAAGTACAGGTTTTGGGCCAACCATTTAATACCTGTATAATCCATAGCAACATGTTTAAGTCTTCCCTGTGTTATTTTACTCACTGAAAACCTGTAACAGTAAAAGTTTCCTTCATAAGGCGGATACAAGGATTAATGACAAAATGTATGGATAGTGCCCAGAATAGTCATTGCCTTCTAGTAGATGTGGAAAAAATTTCAGTCATTTTTTTCTTACAAGGTTTCTGAGAAGTTTGTGACACTTTTTAGAATTGAAAGTGTTCAACAATACTTGTTATATATTTGATGTATAATACTAGAATACATATATTTGATGTAGAATACTAGTATGCAGAATACTAGTTATATATTTGATATAGAGGAACAAGATCACTACTTATATATACTTAATAAAAACAAGCACATGAATGGATCATTCTGGAATTTCAACTCAACTTAATAATAGGTAATACAAAATAAGTCCCTGAAAATATTTCCCTCATTTTTTCCCAGTTATGAAGGGGTTTGTTTTAGAGCTATCAAGAATTACTGCCAACACTGAAACACAAAGAAGAAACTTCAGCATGTTACTTGAATGTGTTAGGCATTTAATTAGGGGTGACTTGGTGCTTTAAACATGGCATTCATTTAAGTGAATGCATACACTAATACAGAGCCAAATTAAGACATATAACTATTTTGGTGAGTCTATAGTACAGGTCACATATGAAATATAGAATTCTAACCTTAAAGTAACATGCACATAGAAGCAGATTGGCTGATGCAAGAAGCTGGCACACACTTTAGATTCCATCATGTGCTATGGGAATTCACTTTCATCTTATCTCATTTAACGTTCACAGCAATACTATAGGGAAGGTGTAGTGTCTCAAATTTTTAGGGGATTGGTGTAACGTGCTTGATCCTCTTTGATTCATACGGGTAGTAAGAGACAAATTAAGATGCAACCCTAGGAGTTTTGACTTTTGGGGAGGCTTAGGTTAACACCTTTCACTGATGTTCTATGCAATAAGGGGCTGGTTTCCAGCAGACATCCTGATCTCATGCTTGTCCAGATAGACCTCAGCATGCAGGACACTCCAGAGTTCAAACCTCAGTTAAAGAAAAGTGCTTCCACATCTAAATATTTCCTGACCATTTATTTATGATGAACACTCAACTTTGGAATCTGAAACCCTGTTTAAGTCTATTTTTCTCACTTGATTCTCATCTGAAACTCAGAAGCAGCAAGAGTGTGGGTCATGAGGGCAAAAGAAAAAAGTGGTGCACACGTGTGTGTCTGTTTATGTGTACACGTGTGTGTTGGGGTGATGTTGAAGTTGTGTGTGCTTTGCTGGGCATAAGGTTGGGCCTTGGTGTTGAAGGAGAGAGGTGTATTTTCACGAGTGGCATAACTCTTCTTGCTGATGAGGAGACTCCGAGACATTGTCTGTTCCTTTCCCACTCCCACTCTACCACTTGTTTATAAAATCTTAATGACCACCTATTTCAGGAGCTGTAACTGAGAATCTTTAAATCTGAGGAATTTTAGTTAACTTATAAAGCTTTTGAGAGGTAAGATAAGAAAACATGGTGTCACTTCTTGATCTCTGAAAGTGAGATGTAAGACTCATGGAAAATCTGAGAGGAGGGAAGTTTTCCACAGGCTGGAGAATCTCATTTAACGTGCACCCAACAGAATGCAGAGATGACATCTCCAACCCAAGAGGTCCCTCTTCACTGAAAATTTTGAATCTTGGAGTCAACCAATTAACTGGCACCAGTTTTATTAGCTTCCTATGCTATTTAACAAACTACCAAAAATCTATAAGCTTAAAACAACACTCATTTATTATATATAGTTTTTTTGGGGTCAGGGGATCGGGCTTGACTTACGGGGCAGGGTATTGGCAGCATAACTTATGAGTGAACTCATAAGGCTGCAATCAAGGTGGTTCGTAAGCTACATTCTCATCTGAATTTTGGGATCCTCCTTCAAGATCATTCAGGTTATTGACAGAATTTGGTTCCTGTAGGAATGAGATTCTCAGCTTCTAAATGCTACTTCTGCTCTTAGGCAATATACAACATGATTTTTTCAAAGCCAGTAGAAGAACCTTTCTCTTGCTTTGAGTCTATTCTTCCAGAGAAAGTTTGAACCTTTCTTTATAAAGAACTCTTCTGCTATCCCAGAAGGCCCACTCAAGATAATATTTTTTTTTGATGAACTCAAGACAACTGATTAAGGATGCTAGTTACATCTTAAAAATTCCATCCCCTCTCCCACATTTTCTTGGAGAGAAGAAGGAAGGAAATTATACAAAGGGACAGGGATATTAGAATTCTGCCTGTCATACCAGGGAATTTCATAACATTTTTATGTGTTCAAGTTACACATGATCCATCAGGGGTTGGGGATTTCAGAAGGTCAATTCATTATGATGAATTTTTATTTCATTCATTTTAAATTTTGTGTGATTTATGATGAATATAATTTATTAGAAAAGTCAAAGATGCACACAATTTATAAATAACTACATCTATTGAAAGATGTGCTTTTGTTTTGCTGATGGTGATAACAATAGAAAATTTTCAAGACTGTTGACTTAAACAGATGGTCTAAAAGCCCAGTGTGACATTAGTTTTGAGTTTTGAAAATAAACAGGTTAAACTAGATGTATCTACATTAAAGGCAATACATACTGCTAGATGTTTCTTTTCTTGCTTTTAGTATGCCTTGTAATTTTGTGTTGAAAACTAGACATGATGTGTTGGGCAACAAGATTTTGGTATGAGGTTTTGTGTTAATTTGGCCAAATTTAGACGTTTGCTGTAGTTGCAGGTGTTGGAGACTTGCAATTTACCTTGTGTCCTTGTTTTGTCTTTCTGTCATCTTGATTTTCCCTCAATAACTCCTCAGCAGACATAATCTGTGTCTTGGAGTTTCCTTAGGTCTAATTTGCTATACTGGAAGCCTGTTGATCCGATGGTAAGGTGTGGGGAAGTAGAGTGTTCTATAATCGTTTTTTTTTTGTCGGAGTATCACTCTGTTGCCCAGGCTGGAGTGCAATGGCATGTTCATGGCCACCACAGCCTCACCCTGCTGGGCTCAGGTGGTCCTTCTGCCTCAGCCTTCCAAGTAGCAGGAGCTACAGGCATGCCCCACCACACCTGGCTAATTTTTTGATTTATTGTAGAGATGAGGTCTTGTTGAGTTGCCCAGACTGGTCTTGAATCCCTGGACTCAGGCATGTCTCTTGCCTCCACCTCCCAAGGTGCTGGGATTACAGGTGTAAGCCACCACACCTGGCCTGTGTTCTTTAATCTTATGGTCAATTCTCAACCTTTTAGTGAGCTTGTGTCCCTGGGCTGTGATCTTACAAGTATTTCTTATTGTCCCTTTTCCCACCGTAGGTGACACAGAAAGGCTAGAGGGGGCTGGAGTAAAAGAAATGTCCTTTGATGAGGTGGATTCAGGTTCTGGTAAAGTCTTTTACCCTTGAGAGCAGGCTTTTGTCATGGTGATAGAAGCAGAAAGACTATTCTAGAAAATTATTATTATAATCAAATAAAGAGATTAAGGTGTCTTGGACTTCAGTATGGTTTTGGAAGTGATGAGAAGTGATTAGAGATTTAGAGTACGAAGTCATAGCTACCTTATACCTGTGACTTGGGTAGAAAGAAAGAGAAATCAAGGATAACTTTGAGGTTTTGGTCTAATAACCTCATGAATATTAGTGTTATTTACTTAAAGGAAACCATATTAAGGTTAGGAGTAGGGAGAAAAGTTCTGTTTTAAGCATGTTAGTTATGCAATGTCTACTAGACATTATATTGAGATATATAGGCAGTTGGGTATATAAATATTCAGTATAGGGTAGAAGATGAAGCTCACACTGATACACTCATGTGATACAGATATAACATGTTATTGATATTTATTTATTTATTTATTTATTTATTTATTTATTTATTTTATTTTATTTTATTTTATTATGTTATTGTGGGGTACAGTTAGGGGTTAGGCATACAAAAATATTTCGTTCAGGTACCCTTGTTGATAAGAGGTGTCTCCCCATCCTCAGATAGATACCCACC